>PISX010005223.1:0-110417 GCA_004024625.1 Mellivora capensis | reverse complement strand
AAAAATGTTCATCATCACTAGCCATCAGGGAGATTCAAATCAAAACCACATTGAGATACCACCTCACACCAGTTAGAATGGCCAAAATCAGCAAGACAGGAAACAACGTGTGTTGGAGAGGATGTGGAGAAAGGGGAACCCTCTTACACTGTTGGTGGGAATGCAAGTTGGTGCAGCCACTCTGGAGAACAGTGTGGAGCTTCCTCAAGAAGTTAACAATAGAGCTTCCCTATGACCCTGCAATTGTGCTACTGGGTATTTGCCCCAAAGATACAGATGTGGTGAAAAGAAGGGCCATCTGTACCCCAATGTTTATAGCAGCAATGGCCACGGTCACCAAACTGTGGAAAGAACCAAGATGCCCTTCCACGAACGAATGGATAAGGAAGATGTGGTCCATATACACTATGGAGTATTATGCCTCCATCAGAAAGGATGAATACCCGACTTTTGTAGCAACATGGACGGGACTGGAAGAGATTATGCTGAGTGAAATGAGTCAAGCAGAGAGAGTCAATTATCATATGGTTTCACTTACTTGTGGAGCATAAAGAATAGCATGAAGGACATTAGGAGAAGAAAGGGAAAAATGAATTAGGAGAAATCGGAGTGGGGGGCACCTGGGTGGCTCAGTGGGTTAAGCCTCTGCCTTCAGCTCAGGTCATGGTCTCAGGGTCCTGGGATCAGGCCCCACATCGGGCTCTCCGCTCAGCAGAGAACCTGCTTCCCCCTCTCTGTCTCTGCCTGCCTCTCTGCCTATTTGTGATCTCTGTCTGTCAAATAAATAAAAAATATTAAAAAAAAAAAAAAAAGAAAGAAATCAGAGTGGGAAACAAAGCATGAGAGACTGTGGATTCCAGGAAACAAACTGAGGGTTTTGGAGGGGTGTGGGGTGGGGGGTCGGGTGAGCCTGGTGGTGGGTACTAAGGACGGCACATATTGCATGGAGCACTGGGTGTGGTGCACAAACAACAAATTCTGGAACACTGAAAAGAAATTTAAAAAAATTAAAATTAAAAGATTCCCTGCTCACAGGCTCAACCCCCATAATACAGAGTCCCGGGGCTACTATGGGAGCAAGTGGGGGCCCCCATTCCCATGAAGTCCGACTCAGTGCCACTGAGTGGATTTGGAACGAGTCTCTACACAGACACCTAGTTAAAACAAAATCACCACAGCATGAGGATGGCCCTACTCCAGTAGGGCTGGTGTCCTTAAAGAAGGGGGACATCTGGAGACAGGCACATGGGGAGATCCGGCCACAGGCCAGCCAAGGCAGGGAGAACGGGAGATGGAGTGATTCTCTCCCAGTGCCCTGGAAGGACCGGATCCTCGACCATGGGCCTGCCGCCCAGACCTGCGAGCTGACGGACTTCTGCTGGAGCTCCATGTGTTGGGGCTCCGTGCGGGCAGCCCCGGGAAACCAAGAAAGGGCTCCTGGAGCAACACTTGGTGTATGTCAGGAGCGACGCTTCCCTCCTGACCCTCACCGACCTCTCCTGATGTTCATAAGGTTTTTAGGAATCTGATCATTTTGAGCCAACTCAAGTGTCGTAAAGGATTTATACAATCAGTTCTAGTTTATGGTGCAAGAAAGGCTTCTCAGAAGGTATTTAAGTCGCTAAAATGAACTGTGTTGAGTTAGGAGCGAGCAAACGAAGTGTGGAACTTTGGGGCATCCGCCTCCTGGCTCTGGGTCAGGTTCCAGGGTAGCGGAGGCCACAGGCGTCGGTCCCCACCTGCCCTGGGCGGCTGGCCGGGCCCTCACCCCATGTGCTCTCCCCGGTCCCCAGAGCCACCAGCACGCTGCCTGGGAGCACGGCCCCCTGCACCGACCTGTGGCTCTTAAATCCAGGAGAAGCTCATCTGCATCCACAGTGAGGACACGGCGGGTGGTTCAGCCGCCGAGATGCTGAAGCTGCGTCCCCAAGAGGAGGGCGGGCGTCTCCGGAGGCCGCGTGCCCCCCGGGAAATGGAGGGTCGCGGTTCAGAGGCACAGACGGGCTAGCTGAGCCGCAGCGTGAACGCAGGTGACGGGAAGCTCTGTCCTCGCAGGGGACGAACGCGGGCTCGCCCAGGACGCGGACAGAACCCCCGGGCCGATGTGGAGAAAACGTCCCCTGGAGCGTGGAATGCCACGCGCACGCACACACACACGCGCACGCACACACGCGCAGCAGACTCCGTCGGGACATCACGCAACCAAGAAGCCAGGCCCCGAGTCCTCAGGAAGGACGCTGGCTGGGCCCAGGCAACTTCTGACCCCCGTTCCCCGTCAGACCCAACATAGAGGGGAAGCAACGCGGAAGCCTCTGGAACGTGGCAAGGAGGCCGCTGAAGGACAGACGCCTCGGCCGCCTCCTGACGCCGCAAGGCCGGCCTGCGGGTGTGCGGCCCGTGCCCGGAGCCCTGGGCGGCATGGAGGGAGGCCGCACCCGGCGGCCGCCGCGCCCCAGCTCTGGGGGCCCGGGCAGGGGGCCCTCGCAGAGACCTGCGGTGCGGGGACACACACGCCAGAGGTGAACGCCCTGGGGGTGGCGAGCGAGGTTCAGCGTCGGTAACGCACTGGCCCACGGATTACACGCGGTAACACAGTTACGGAGAGCCGTGTGAGTAACCGGTAAGGAACATCTGCACTTACATGCGTGGACAGCAGCCAGGCCCGCTCCCGGATTCCCCGCACACCCCCCAGAGAAGACCACACACCCACCCAGCCAGCCAGAGGGCACACAGAGGCCCGCTTTCCAACAGAGCCAAGAAATGTGAGCAAAAAAAGGAACCAGACGGAGATTCTGGAAGCACGGACACGGAAAGTCCTTGCATGGACTCAGCCTCTTGAATAGGGCAGGAAAGGGCGTGAGCTTGAGGGCAGGATGCCGGGATGCATGGCCTGAGGACACAGGGGACAGCACCTGTGCAATCACGGTGGCCTCGTGCACGTGAGGGCCGCAGAGACGTGTGCGCGTGTGACGGCGTGCGTGCTCACCGCCGTGTGCATCTGAGTGGGGTCGCGTGTGTGGCATCTGTGTGCACATACCCACGCAGGCAGCAGGCGTCTGCTCCTCCCGCATGTCAGGTCCTCGGCCCTCTGTTATCACTGACACGAAGCTTTGTTTAATGCGGGCCAATTAACGAAGTTCTACTCTAAGCACCCCCCATTGTTTAACTTTGGAAATACGGTCTACGCAGGCCTGGGGAGACAGAATGTCCAACCCTCTAGAACGGGACCACCGGAGAGCATGTCTGTGCGAAGTGCTCCCTACAGCATCAAGCCTTCTGCAGACATGCACCGTGATCTCCCCTCTGAGTCCTGAAGGATCCGCCAGACTCCTTCCCTGAATGCCTGAAGCACACGACAGGGGTGATCTGCACACAACAGGGGGAGTGGCGTCCCCAGGAGACTCTCAGGGCAGGCACTACCGGGCTCCCGGAGAGGGTGACTTCAGGGCAAGATCACGGGGGGCTTCACGGTCCATGTCCGCCAGGTCTGGCTTCTAAAACGCGACAGCGCGGTAAACGTGGTCAGCTTCAGGAAGGAGGAAGGAGAAGAATTCGCATTAGGTCAGAAGAAATCCCTGCATTCGGCAAATAAGGATTCAGAACCTGGGCAGGGGGGGCCCAGGTCACTCACTGGTGAGCGGAAAGACGGGCAGCCGGGGCCCCGCCTGGGAGCCTGAGCAGAGAAGGCGTTTCAGCCCTGCTGGGGGGGCGGCTCACAGGACGCCCCCGCCCCACGGTTCATCCACGAGTCACTGGGGGGCTGCTGGGGGGCTCAGCTGGTTGAGCATCAGACCCTTTATTTCTGCTCAGGCCATGATCTCAGCCATGAGATCGAGCCCCGCGCCCAGCCCCGCGCTCAGTGGGGGTCTTCTTGAGATCCTCCCCCGCCGGCCCCTCCACACGCTCACCCGTGGGCGCGCGCTCGCTGTCAGATAAGTAAACAGGGACGTTCTCATGACCACGTCAGGGAAGCAGCACTGGCCAAGTTCCGGTGTGGGACAGGCTTAAATACGGCTGAATTCCGGTTCTCAACAGGATATGCTGAGCAATTTTGAATTTGTGGACAAATCATTTTCTATTTTTCCTATTTCTGTCTTACTTTTTCTATTTAAAGGTAAATTAAAACGTGTGTCGCTTTAGTGAATAGGAAAAAGGGTTTTCTTTTAAGAATCACCAAAGATTACAATAAGGTGAACTTTATGGTAGAAATTTTAATGATCCCCTTTGATTTTCTCCGATAACTTTTTTGTGATTCGGCTGAATGTGGCTGAAAAAGGCCCTGAAGCCTGAGCCGGGGGAGGGGACGCGGGAGACCCCGGGCTCGGCAGCCCCTTGGGGCTCTGGCCAGCAGCGCGACGCTGCCTGGGGCCAGAACCCAGAAGCTGCGTCCCAGGCCCTGCAGGTGCCCAGTTTCTTGCCTTCAATTTCTCTGGTAGGAGTGTGCAATAATGGAAACATTAAAACAAAGCTCATCACCTCAAACTTCTTGCCTGGTGCGCGGGAGTCGTTAGCCTTTTTAATATAACGTTTAAATCAACTTCTGTCTTGAACAGTCTGCCTCGCAGAATCCTGCTGATTTTCCACCGTTGTTCCAGGCCCTTCTGCACGCTGAAAGGGTTTCTCTGGCCCCGCACTTCCTCGAGGTCGGAAGGGGCAACACTTAGCATCAATCTTGGGGAACTCCTGAGGGTGAGTACCTGGTCCCACTAGCTCCAGAAACCATCAAAACCAAAGTCCCAGACATGGTGTCTGTTGAGTGTACAGCTTTCCGCCATCCTAAGGCTGAAAGCTATCCATGCATCCACAAGGTGTGCACCTTCTCTAGCTGTCCGCGCGCCACGTCCACTCCGAAGCAGAGATGCTGGGCTTTGGCCCGGCATGGGCACGACCCCCTGGGAGCGGGCCCAGCTCGTGCGGGGGACCCTGCACCCCGTCCGCTGCTCCCTGCTCGGTCACAGTGGGAACAGGGGCGGGATGGACCAGACTCTGCACACCCTGGGCAACAGCGAACCCCACAGCCACTGCTTCCTGAAATCGAGCATTTCATCTGAGAAACGGAGAGCAGCTCCCATTTTGCTCTGTGAACAACTGGGGGAGACACGGGGGCCATCTGGCCTCCTTGGGCACAGGGAACCACCAGCCTCCGCCAGGATGCCCCGAGGCCCCTTGAACTTCACCATCTTTGGCCATAGCTATGCTCTTCCCCCACAAATCCTGTTTTCCTCGAGTTCCGCCAGGCTCACTGGCACCTTCAGCCACGGGACAGGTGACCCAGAAGCTTCCCCCGGGTCTCCTTCGCTTCCTGCCCCCGAGGCACCGCCGGGCCTGCTGTTTCCCATCAGTGTTGCCCACCGTTCACCGCTCTTTCTCCCCGCCCCGCACGGAGAGGCCCCACTGGGCAATCTCAGGTCACTCAGGACCCAACACAGTCCACTCCTGCCCCCGCTCCCAGCACCCAGACGTCACTCCCGCTCACCAGCAAGACCCCTTCCATGGCCGGATGCCCTCGTCCCTCCTGCAGAAACCCTTGCACAGGCTGTCCCTGTCCTGCGAGAGCATCACGTCTGCTCAGGGAGCTGCGCTTGGCCTCCAAGACCAGGTCAGGCGGCCCTGGGGGGGCACACGTCGTTGCAGGTGGATCCCCGCAGCCCCGGGGTTGCAGGGTGCACCGAGCTCTGGAAGGTAAACCGCACCCTGGCGTGCAGAAAAGGAGGAGCTTGCGCCAGGCTCAGTGCCAACGGCAGTGACCACTTTGGGCAAAGCCACCACCGTCTGTCCGACGTCTATACCGCGTAACCACAAAGAACTGCAGGAGGCACCTGCGCTAACGAGATGCTTCACGAGAAACGCGCCAGGACAGATTCAGAAGCCCGACCGCAGAGCAGCAGGCAGCCGGGGGACCAGCCCTGCGCACAAGCAGCCCCTCTTCTGCGCCCCGCTCTCCTGAAAGGCACGTGGCCCCGTCGCCAGCTGCCTCCGAGGACAGCCCACCGCCTTCCCTGGTGCACACCACTGTGGGCCCGTGGTTCAGGGCGCCTCCCCCCTCCCCTCTCACAGCGGACCCTCTGCTCTCCCTGCAGCCCCTCCCCCCTCACCACCGCTGCTCTGGTTCCTTCCTTTCCAGCAGGAGAGTCACATGCCACGCACCTGTGCCTTTCACTGGCTTCCCTCCGCTGAGTAAGCTCTCAGTTCGTTCTTCCCCGCTACCCAGGGGCCCCGTCTGTGCTTTCTGGGCTCCCCAAGGGGTCACGGACCTCCCTCCGTCTGCGCAGTCATAAATAACATGCAATGACTTCCTTTCTGGTGGTAGCACTTGGATCTTTGCAATAGCATTTCTGGACAGGTTCCTGCAGGCGGCCCTGACCTGCTCCCCACATGGGACCATTATGCCTCTGGCTGGGCTCAAGGAGGCGGGGCCGGGGCTCAGGAGATGGAGGGAGGTCTTGAGTAGAAAGCACAGTCAGATGGAGGTCTGCCCCTGAGCAGAGAGCGGTGGGGGTGAGCACACAGGAGAGGAGGGCAAGCAGCGGGCCCTGTGGGCAATGACAACAAGGAGCCTGCAGTCCAGCGGGGCTCGGGGACCGTCCCAGCTCCTGGGGGCGAGGGCGGCCCACAGGAGACACTCCCTGAGCCAGAGCAGGTTCTGGTCTGCACACTCTTCTTCAGCAGACGGAGCCCACAGAGCACAGACCCGTCATACCTCCCAGGCTGGAGTGCGAGGGCCCATCTTCAAACACAGCTCCCACAGCCCACTGCCCTCCCCAGAACAGGCTGACCAGTGCGGACAGCATCGACCCCAAACCCGCCTCTTTCCGCAGGCCGTGCTGAGAATGTGGCACAGACTGCTTGCCCCGGGCCACCCCTTGGGGCAGTGTGTGCAGCTGGCAGCCTGGAAGGATGAGGCCATGTCCTGTCCAGTCGAAGGGCAGCCTGCCCGCCACTCGCCCTGAAGGCCGTTTCCAGGCTCAGCGCTCCTGTCCTCCATGGAGCAGAGTCCCCACATCACCGCCGAGGGACTCGAGGACTCAGGGACCACAGGAGCAGGACGCGGACGCCGGCACATCTGTCTCTGACCGGGACCCTCGTGTCCTCCGCTGGGACAGACAGACAGAGCTCGGCATCACCTGGAGGGAACTCGGCCCTCTCCGAAAACAGAACAGAGGGACTGTCTGGAGCCTTCTGGCCTGTGCTTCACCGGGCCTTTTCCTTCATGCCTCCCCTAAAACCCGCACGTGCGCAGCTCATCACGTTTTCTAAAGGGCGACTTACCGGCGACCGCGTGACACAGTCCACTGAGATTCCAACTGTTGGTTTCGGCTCAGGCTGTGATCTTGGGGTCCTGAGATGGCGCCCGTGTCGGGCTCCACACTCCACTCGAAGTCTGTTTGGGATTCTCTCTCCCTCCGCCTCTGCCCCTCCCCCTGTTTGCTCGCTCTCTCTCTCATTCTCAAATAGATGAACAAAATCTTTTAGAAATATAGTTTAATTCAGTATTTCCTGAGTAGATCTGAAAAAACGGGAGTCGTGGCTACAAATCATGGAACCTTTCCATCTCTTCTTTCACAGATAATTAGAGGCAGCACAAACGCACACAAAACCTGGGCGATAAAGAGCTTAAGGACACGGGGAGAAGAGGACAGGACGAGGGCAGAGAGAAGGAGATAAGGGAGCAGAGGACGGCGGCAGGAGGGAGGCTGGCTCTGAGCATCCTCGCAAGCCAGCAAAGACACGATGAGACGTGGCCCCGGATGGCTTAGCCCAGAAAATTCCTCAACCAAGCGGCCGGAGAAATGAGGCTTTTGCCGGCCGCACACAGATCCTCTCCGGCTCGTAACCGTACGTAAACAACATCCCCAAAGGAGGCTCGGGCTGACTCGGAATGGCTGTCCCCGTCCGTCCCCCGTCTGTCCCCGTCCTCCCCCATCCGTCCTCATCCGTCCCCAGTCCGTCCCCGTCCCCGCCCAGGGCCACTGGCGCGCTTCTGAAGCATGACTCAAAGCCAGCGCGGACACAAATTTCATCCTGTTTATCTTGGCTCATCCGTCCTGCCTCCAGAGGTCTTTCTGACCCTGATTCACATTCAAGGATTTGCTAAGCCCGGGAGGCCCATGTTGTCTGCAAGGAAAAGGCACAAACTCCCTCCTTTATCCAAGCTACTAAAATTTAAAAAAAAAAAAAAAATTGCAGGTCAGCAAAGGGAAACCCAGTGCAGAGTGATGAAACGCACACAAGCAGGTGTTTCTGGACAAGAGACGACCAGGTAGGACCAGCTGCCACACGGCGGCCACACGGGGTCCTGGCCGCGATGCCCCCACGGGCAAAGAGCCCACGGACAGGACGGGAGGAGGGCCTAACCCACGTCTGTCCTTCCAGAATTCTAGAGTGGCCGGACGCCCGGGTGCTGGAGGCCAGAGCTGCTGTGCCGGCCTCAGTCAAGGACCAGCCCATGGACTTGCCTTCCGTCCGGCGCCGCTGCGGACGATGCTTGCGGACCGCGGTAACACCCTGACGGCTCCCGTCACCGGGCGGGCCCCTCCAGCCTGCCGGCCCCCGTCCCAGAGGGCACGCTGAGCACCCCTTTTCCGGGTGGCACCCACGGGCACCGGCGGCCATGGGGGCCGCTTCCCAGACAAGGGCGCCTGGAGGCCCAAGACAAAAGCGAGCGCCCACCTCCGCTCGGCAGGCAGCCCCGGAGACGGGGGAGACGCGGCCACCGAGCCTCCCTGCTCCACACGGCCTGCCCTCGGCCCGGAACCCAGAGAAAGTGGGTAACCGGACTGCGTGTCTGTGTGCCACGGGCCGGGGCGCGCGGCTACCGCTCACGCCCGGATAATGCTGCTCACAGAGGCTCCCGGCCCGGGCTACAGCCTGGCCCCGCCACCGTCCCTCGCCGGCTCCGCCTCCGAGCAGCAGGAAGGCCTGTCCTGGCTCAAGGGTGTGGGCGGGGTGTGAGGCTCCATCAGGGAGGTGGACAGGAGGAAGACAGTCAGTCCCGGGAGAACCCAGGAGGGTCCTGCCCTGGGGGAGGGGGCCTCCAGGCTGAGGAGCCCTCCTTCCTGCTCCAGTTGCCCCACTTACGGAGAGGCTGGGAAATGGGGTGTGACAAAACCTCAGCCCCCTGACTCACAGGCACCGACTTGTCACCGTGTCCCTGAGCCCAGGGCTTCCGGAAGGGGGAGGCCCGGCTCTACCACCTGCAGCACCCTGCCCCCACAGAGGGCGGGATGCCCAACAGGCCAGCTGCGGGGAGCCTTCTGATCAATGCCTTACAAGTCTGGTTGGTAAAAATGCGCAGTGATGTACATAATAAAAAAAGGAAAGGAAGGCAGATTTTTTCTCCAATATACACTTCAAGAAAGAAACAAGTGAGAATAGTTCGAAGCCTGGGACAGAAAACTGATTTTTAGAACTCAATCAAGGTATTGACCCATTCAAAAGAAAACCATACACAAAAGTTTCTATTTTGGTTTTAGGTATTGGAAGGTTTTCCTTTACTGGTAAATGTATATAGGCAGCAACGATACTTAAATATTAGAATTCTCTAGGATTAAGTGACACTATTCCCTTTGCACAAAAGGCAACACCATCATTGGGATTTGTAATGTGCGACACTTAACTGATCCTAACTTTGTAAACTTTGTTTTACGGGGTTCACACTTGCTCAGGCTACAGAGAAAGCAGGGAGGACAGAGCCTCATTACGTGACACAGCCCAGGAGACCCGGGAGCAGCAGGGCAGGAGGGAGGAACTCCACCAAGGCCGGTCCCCGGCCTCCCAACAGGGTCACCACATGTGCCCTGAAGCAGAGGGACCCCAGCTACACACAGACCTGCCGCCCACAGGACAACAGGCAGAACGCAAACCCAACAAGAACGTGACTGGAATGAGATGACCACGGAGGGGACGCGCCGGGGGCCTGAGCAGGCAGAGGCTCGGACAGAGCCCCGTCCTGGAGGACGCACGGCCCGCACTCCTGCTTCCAGATGTCCGCCACGTGCAGGGATGTCTCCTGGTCCAAGCGGAGCAGCCTGGTGGCTGCCCTGAGCCCAAGACCCCACGCTGTCCTGCGGATTGAGAAGGAAGCGGGGACATCTAGGAGGCGGGAGGGCAGCTCTGCGCTTGGGCCATTGGCATGGGGGTCCAGCAGGAGAGTGAAGGGGTTCTGGACGCCCGTGGCAATTCTGGAGCTGGTAGTCTGCAAACAGCCCTCGGGCAGAAAAGTCCCCAAGTGTCCGCAGCACCGGTTACAACCCGCCCAGCCCCAGGAGTAGGCATCAAGGACGGCCTTGCCCTGCCCTCCATTGCTCATGTGTTGCGGACCCACCAGTCACCTTCGCCGTCCAGTGAGCCCCCGATCCAGGAGCCCCGGGTGCAGGGACGGAGGCCCGGCTGGGGCCCTATGCCGTATCCCTCCCACCGTGTCCTACGGACAGACTCCCAGGCTTTATGGTTCAGAACGTGCTGTTTTTCAAGCCACACGCAAAGGAGCCCATCTGCGCAAAGCCTTCCCTCCCCCGCCCCACGTGAACAGAATAAATCCACTAGTTCATGCGTCTGTTTCCTCTGGGGGAAAACAATCCCAAACTTCTTCCACGGGTGTTTAAAAATGGAATCAGTATTTTTCTTAGTTTCCAGACCCAAGGAGGAAAAAAAAAAAAGGTCAGAATTGTGTACCACAGGCTTTTCCCAAGGCTGTTTTGTTGTGTCCCAGAGAGCCCGGCACGCAGGGGTTAACCCGAGGACAGCCGTGTAATTAGAGGGAAAGCGGCCCCACTCTCCTCCTCTAAGCCAACAAGGAGCCAGGGAGACCTGCATGGCGAGCATGAAATCCATTCTCTCCAGCTAAGTGTGTCAGGGAAAACAGGGCCAGCGGACATCGTCCTAATTAGAAACAGCCAAGAAAACAGCCAGGAAACGGGGCACGATCCCAGCAGGACGGCTCCAACAACTCCCGGCCGCGGAGGCGGGAGCTCCTGCTTTTCCGGGGAACGTGCATGTGCAGTCGTCCTGTTTTGAAAACAGGCCGCGGGTGCGGGTAAGCGAGTGTCTCCTCTCGGGGAAGAGCGTCTGGGCCCGGTGACTTCTGTGCGTCACAGGCCAGATGATGGGTCCACCCCTCGGGCCAGGCCGGGCTCCCACTCTGGCCTGCGGGAGCCCAGCAGGCTGTGGTGAGATGGCGGGAGCCGGAGGACGCACCTGCCAGGCCAGCCGCTGGGGCCTCCGGGGACAGAGACCTGGACGCCAACCTCTGACCCAGGGCCCCCACAGCGGGCAGCACAGGCCTCAAAGGGCCCCCCTCCCTGCGAGCAGACTCCACCCTGCATCCCAGGCCTCATCCGTGGGAAACAAAAATAATGTGCGCACGTGTGTGTGTGCCCGCGCGTGTACACACGCATACACATGTGCACGTGCACCGCGGCAGCACGACGCCCCAGACGCGGTCTGTTCCCACTGGGAGAAGGGCCACCACGGAGGCCCCGCCTACCTGCCTCGGGAGCAGCTCTGGCCAGACCGCCCACGGCGGCTGCGGGGAGGCTCTCGTCCACCCAGAAGCCGTCACAGTCGGAAGTCGGGCAGGGGGCGGCAGCGGTAACAGCCCAGAGTCCGCTGAGGGCACATCTCGGGGACTGAGTCTGGCCGGCGTCGCAGGAAAACCAAAGATCCATCGACCCAAATATTCCAGGAGAGGAAGGGCCACCATACGCCACGTGTGACCGGGCGTGGCGCGCCACCAAGAAGCCACTTGCCAGAGAAAGAAGGACGGATCCTCGCGCCCCTGCAACCGGCCATGGGACTACACGGTTAGACGCCCGTCATGCACAGAAGACATCGGGCGTTGGAGCCAGGGCCAGGCCAACCATCGACGGCCACCCACGGAGTAGGTGCTGAACGAAACTGTTGGGCACCCTAAGACAGTTCGTGTCCTTTTCCTTCAAGTAAAACAAAACTTGGCAAAAACCTTAAGTGCACGGGTCTGCTCAGTTTCTGTTCCGCTGTTCTTGCTGGTGCCGGGCAGGCAGCCGCCCCGGGAGGCAACGCCCTGATTCAGCTCCAGGGCTGGGGGTGGTTTGGGGGGCAGGCGGCCGATGCCCCCACAGCTGGGCCCCCAGAGCGGCCGCACTCCCACCCCGGGCCCGCCGTCGCCATCCGGGAGAGGTGACCCCAGAGACCCCTCGAACGCAGCTGACTGGTAAGAGCCAGAGGACCCTCCCTGATCTGGAAAACCACCGACGGCGAACTGACCCGGCGGGATCTCAGGTTCCAGATTCCGGCCTGGGTGAGGGTGTCCGCACCAGGGTCTGTCCCCACCGCAGGCACACAGAGGAACTAGGACTGGCTCAGAGCGGGTCGGAACCAACACCACAGCGTTCAAGAATATGGGACCATCTCCCGTGACTCAGCCTGGGAACAACTCGCGTTGCAGGCACACGCAAACCCTCGCCAGAAGCACCCGAAATCGACAGAACTGCTCCACAAAATGAGGAAAGACTGAAGAAAAGACCACGACTCACTGATTGCAAGTTAGGCCTCCCGAGCTGCCCCCTCCTTAGAGCGACAGAAACCAGCCCCTGCCTCTCGGAGCCTGGGGTGGGGCCAGGGCAAAGGCAGTGGGATGCAAAGGGGCAGGGACAGGGGGATGGGGCGACAGTGAGTATCTCCCCGGGGCAGGGACACATCAGAACCCATGAATAGAGGCACCGCCAATGGGAGCACAGCCCACCTCGGGACACAAAGCCCAGATGTGACCCAACGGCTGGCCTCTGGGGCATGTCCTCTGGCCTCCATGTGGGGCACAGAGGTGGACGCCAGGCTTGAATTGAGCTTCTGAAACAGCTGATCTGGGTTCTGGGCACCCACGGTCGACTCCACGGATACACGGTACTGGTCCGTGCTCCACAAACCACAGCCCACACGCATCCAGGTCACTGGCCCGCTGTCTCCCCCACGGCACGACTGCACCCCGTTACTCTGTGCTCCAATCAGCCCCAGGACCTACTGGCCACTGGAACCGACCTGTCCCTGCAGGACAGCCTGTCACACCAACCTGCCGCGTGAACGGACTCACTCATCCCCCCACAGGCCGATCCTAACCTGCCCCACTACCCGACCACCCCTCACACACTAACAGACCCCTAACCTCCCGGGGGGCCCTGGGCCTGCTCCTTCTCTGAGTCACTGTCCCTCTGCCCGTAATCAGACAAGCCTGCAGGAAGTGAGAGGCGGGGCTGGGAGGGGAGGGGAGCAGGCAGGCCACCAGATGGCCCCAACCAGGGTGGACGCCTGCCAACGCTGGGAACGGTGCCCGCCAGAGTGGAAAGGGCAGAGGGGACTCCGGAGGAGGCGGGTGCCAGGAGGTGCCGGGGGGCAGGAAGGGCGCAGCATTCTGGCTCCCACGGCCCGCATGTGCCAAGAACCCCACAGAAGGGGTCCCTTCGGGCAAGTCCTGCGACAGTCAGGATTCCCTCCTCCGACCGCACACTCAGACGAGTCCCCGGCAGCGTTCTCACCCCGAGCCCGCGCCGCACAGGGGCTGGCCAGACGAGACCATGCCCCCACACCGATGCACACGTTCCGGCCACGTGTCCCGGCGGAGCTCTGTGCGCGGGGTCCTGAGTGTGGGCAGCCCCCGCCCAGGGCCCGGGCTCTGCCCCGACCTGCCCCCGACAACCATGCCCGGCCTCCTTCTCCGAAAAGTGGGGCTACTGGCAGGTGCTCAGTGAGTCCCGGCAATGACCACAGCACAGACAACGACCTCCTTGGGGTGAGCACAATGGGGACCAGCTGGTGATGCCAACGAGACGTCTTCAGTCGCCCTTGGAGCTCAGCACACGGGACAGCAAGGGCGGCAGTGCGGGTGCAGGGACGGCGGCGGCGCGGAAAGAAGCAAACCCGTAGCACAGAAACACGGACGTGCAGGAGGGGAGGCAACGTTCCATGCCCAGCGCACAGGCAGCAAAATTATGAGGATTTTTCTGTTTTGTCCTGAGTGAGCTTTAGATGCCTTAAAGGTCTCGCTTACATCATAACCCGCAACTAAAAACGGAGCTTCCTTCCTTCTTGCAACAATGTTCTGACACAAAGTAATCAAGTTTTTTCCACTATTTTTGGCTCAAGTGAAAAAACCCATTTATGGACTTGCAGGAGCGGAGGCCGCTGCCAACAAGGCTCCTCGCCCTCGCAGGGCGCTGGGGAGGCTGGGGCCGTGAGGAGGGGCGCGGGCGCGCGTGTGGGGGCGCGGGGCGCGTACAGGCCGGCGTGCGCTCCGACCACCTCTGCGTCCTCAGGGCTCTGGGGGCCGCTCTGCACCCTGTCTACAGCCACAGCCTGCAGGGTCGGTGCCTGCCGCTGGCTGCTTATTCCCTTAATATTTTCTAGCTCTGGTTCCCCAGAGAGCCGTCTGCTCTCGGTAACACTAGGCCTGACCCTCAGCAGCCGGCACACGGACTGACTGTCCTTGGTCAGGTGCCCACCGGATCCAGCTGTGGGGGGACGACCACGGTCATGGGACACTCCACAAGGACACGGCTTGGGTCAGGCCCAACAGGGCGTGCGTGCGCACGGATCTGTACACAGGAGGGGTGTTTATGTTAAGGAGACATTTACTACGGACGGCTGGCACGCCCAGAGTCTGCAGGATGGGCCAGCAGGCTGGAGACCCGGGAAGGAGCTGCTGAGTGCCAAGGCCTTCTGCTGACACAGTTCCTTGCTGCTCAGGGCACCCCTAACCTTCTCTCCAAGGTCTTCAACTGCTTGGAGGAGGCCCACCCCCCCCTCCCCCCGTGGAGGATGATCTGCTTCCCTCAAAGGCTACTGACTTAGCGAGGTCTAGAATGACGTTTCACCAAGTGTACGGGTACCACGGCCCAGCCAAGCTGACGCACGAAGTTACCCGTGGGACACACCCGGGCGCGCGGACATGCAGCCCTACAGGAACATGGAACCTCAACAGCTGAACGGGTTAACGGCGATCACTCCTGCAGAGCGGGAGACAGAGCTGCTCTCTGAGCTCAGCAAAATAAACGGATAAAGCATGTTATCCCACTGGGCACGGACCCAATCTTCACCGCCTGGTAACCGGAGAGCCACATTCTGTCCGCACAAACCAAGCCCAGGAGGTCACCGGTTTCAGGCCCTACCACAGCAGATTTCTGCTTTTCTCACACCAGGCTGTGTTTTAATGACCCACAACGGATTGGAAAATGGAATCAGTAAATAGGGACAGCAGTTACTGTCCACCCAAGAGGCTGAGGACACCTCTCCGGAGGGGCTTCTTACACAGGGAACAAAGTTTTAGGAAGATAAGAGACGCAACTCGGGTAATTACTGGACAAGAAAACATTTTGGAATGCTAAATGAGACAGTTCCATCGTTCAAAAAGTATCTCAGGACGAAGGAAGCATGAGATAATGAACCACAAAAGGCGCTCCCCGCAGATGGGTTTGGGGTGAACCGGCAGGGAAGGGGACACAAGCAAGCGCCCTGCAGAGAAGGGCAATAAACACCAGCCCAGGAAGCCCCTGGAATCAAGGTCATTCCACGAGACAAGCCTGCCCTGCCCGACCCGCAGCTCTGCGGTGGCGCCGTCTCCTTTCTCTGTCCTGATTTTCAGAGTCCCTGTGGCCTGGGAGTCCGTCCCCAGGGAGAACAGGTGAAGCCCTAATGTGGCGCCCACTGTGTACCGAGCTGGGTCCTCTCCAGCCTCCAGCTGCCGCGCAGGAGCTGGAGGAGCTGACCCACGGCGGCTCACGCAATCGTCCGCCGGACGCCGTTCTCTCAGGAACCCGTCAGCACGCTGCTGCGCACGCAGAGCACCGAGAAAGCTCAGAGAAGCAGCTTCTTCGTGGCCAAAGAAGAGGATGAAGAACTGGGATCTCAACTTTCTTGTTTTATTTTTATTCACTTTTTTATTTATCAGAAATGGAGAGAGAGGAAGAAAAAAGGAGGGAGGGAGGGAAACTAGCAGCCCACCCTGCGTGCCGAGCCCCACGTGAGGCTTGACCTCATGACCCTGAGACCACCTGAACCGAAACCCAGAGTCCGGCGCTTCGCTGACCTCGCCACCCGGGTGCCCGAGGAGGGAGGATTTCAAAGCTGGCACATTCCGAGCTTAGGAGAAAAGAGGCTTGGGTCTACGGAAAGTTCTTTCCACAATCATTTCCTTTCCTGCTTCCCTCTCGCTGGGCTTCCAATCCCGCTCCTGACCCCTGAGAGGGAAAGAAGGGGCAGGCACGGGGCTGTGTCAGGACGTGGTGGGCACTGCTGGGTGTGCCCAGTAGCCTGTCCCCCATACAGGGAGCCCCCCTGCAGCAGGGCACGCATGTCTCTGCACCAATGCCCAGCGCGAACGGGGTCGCCAGTCAGGAGGGAGGGAGGGAGGAACCGGAGGCCAGTGGGGGGGGAGGGGAGTGTGTGGGTGGATGACAGATGGAGGAGTCTGGACGGGTGGAGGGACGGACGGACGGATGGATGGGTGGACGGACAGGTGGGCAGACAGGTGGGTGCGTGGACGGACGGATGGGCAGAGGGATGGAGGGAGGGGCAGGGGGAGGGTAAGCGGGTGAATGTGAAGACAGAAGAACGGGCGACTGGATGGAGGGGTGACAGACACTGGCGCAACAAGACTCCACAGCAAAAAATCCACAAGAAAACAAATGCTCAAGATGAATATTTAGCCACCTGTTGCCATGCCGACACAAACATCCCCAGTGTCCCGGTGAATAACAACCGTGACTAAGGGCCGCCAGTTACAGGACCGCTCAGCTGCCTGATGACCCGGGGCTGCCGCTCCCCTGCAGGAAGCCGGGAGCCAGTCCAGCTCCTCCCTCCCGAGCGGACGGAGAAGGGCGGGGAAGCATGAGCTGCACAGGACTTGCCGTGAGCCGCAGCCTGTCCTCCGGGGACACACACTCTCAGGGTCTGCGAGGTCAGGCTTCCTTCCACCGCACCTTGGAGGGCAGGGTTCTTCCTGCCCCAGGGCCATAAAAGCTTTATTTTCATGATCCAAGAGCTCCGGTCCGCACCACGCACGGACGCCAGCTTCTACCCCCTCAGAGGAGCCCGGAGCTCTGTGCTTCCTGTCCGGAGGTCGTCAGCCTCAGAGCCCCGCCAGAGCGCCGCTTCGACGGCTGGGCGGGCCGGGACCGGGCGGTCACCTAGGGGTTCCCGGATCCTTGCAGGCGCTGCCCACGTGCCATACACTTCACGCTTTTTAAGGGTCTGGGTTTGGTCTAGAAAATCGTATTTCTAGAATGCACTGAAAATTATGTTTCGTGGCATTTCCTGTCTGAATCCCAAGTCACCTCCTGGATCAAAGTAAATGCACAAAGTAACAGAACAGAGGCGGCTGGGAGCCCGAGGCCGGCACTCAGCGGGAGGAACCCGAGGATCACCAGCGCCCTGGATCCCTCCTTCCCGGGCCTGCAAGGGGCACCACCCCCCAGTTTAGTACAAATTCAATAAAACAAGTTTCCACAGTAAACCCACCTATTAGGCCAGGCTGCGTCAGCACATTCCCATTGCCTACCCTTCCGCATCCTTGGAATGCTCCCCAGAGGGGGAAACCGAGGCTTCGGGGGTAAATGAGCTCACCCTGGAAAGCCAGGATCTCAGCTCCGGGCACGCGCCGGGCCTGCCACAGGTTCCTGTGGGCTTTTCCTCAGCCCTCTGCTAGACACTCGTCCTTCCTCACCCGCCAGCCCCGAGGTCAGCCCCCAGCGTCACACACCCTGCTCTCTACGCAGCAGTCATCCGCTCTCTGTGCCGTGGTCACCCGCTGTCCGTGCCGTGGTCACCCGCTGTCCGTGCCGTGGTCACCCTGCTCTCTATGCCGTGGTCACCCTGCTCTCCGAGCACAGCATGTGGGAAACCGGGGCCACCTGCTTCACTTCCATGCCCAGCACCTCACCAGGAGTGCCCCCCATAGTGACTTCCCTAGGACATTTCTAAATAACTAAACGCCAGGGCTTCGAAGTCGCTCACGTGTTCGGGGTTTCCGTGCTCTGCAGGGACCTGCTTTGGTCCTAGCCCCTCCCAGAAACCAGGGCCAGACTGAGAAGGTCTCCCAGGGGTGAGTGGGGCTGTGGTGTCCACACTGGAGGGGTCCCCTCCCTCGTCCCCAGGTGTGGCGTCTCTACACACAATACCGAGCACACACTCAAGCCTCAGGATTTGGGGGCTCCATACTGGGAATTTTCCCACTCGCTAACATCTACCTGTGACCCTAAAATCAATCCTTGTGGAGCTCTGGCGGTGACTCAGGGACAAGCAGGAGCGGCGGACGGCCTGGGCTGCCGACGCTCGCGCTCCCTGCGGCCGGGGAGCAGGGACCCTCCGCCCGCTTCTTCCCGCTCAGGCAGTACACAGGCTCCTGCCCACCAGCCCATGAGCACTAAGCTGTCTGCACTTCTGTGCTAAATTCTGGTGACTCTGTGGCTTGAAACTGTCCCCGGGCGGGGGCTGGGGTCTAGTGCCTGAGTTCGAGACACCCTCATGTATCTCCGGAAAAGTCAGGCATGAGATGAGCCTTACTCAGGCTCGAGCTCCCAGTCCATCAACTAGAAGTCTGCGTTAAATCGGGTGTCTTTAAACACCACACACACAGAAGGAGGCCACCTACTGACCGGGTGATGGAAGCGGTGTGACCAGGGGATCCCAGGAACCTTGGCCCATCTGTCCCCCGGACCGACACTTCGGGGCTCATTAATCCAGGGTCTGCAGTGTCTTTACAAATGGGACCGCCAGCAAGGATCAACCCTCCATCTCTCCTCCCACAGCCGAGCGCCAGGACCATGCGGCTCGTCCCCGGGCAGGCTCGGGCGACCGTCCATCCAGGAGAAAGCCTACCGTGGGCAGAACCAACCCAGAATTCCATACCAGGCCACAGACAGAAGCTGTCGGGAGCCCAAATGCAGCAGACCCAGGCCACAAAAGCCCAGTGATGGAGACAAATCGATAACTGGTTTGGTTTTCAGGGCGAACTGGGATCAAAGTCTTCAGAGAGCAGACGATTTGTGATGACTAACGTGTCCTTCCCGGGTGAGCACAGGTGCGTGCGTCCCGTTTCCACGGTGCAGGCATCAGAGAGGGGCCCCCGCTTCCCACCGACCACAGCAACAAGCCAAGCGCCTCATCAGACTCACCTCGACCTCACTGGATTAGCTCAGCGGCAGGTGAGGGACCGATGCTCAGCTAACGGGGGGCAGCTGTCCTCAGGAAAAGTGTCCGGGAAAGAAACAGACCAGGAAGAGCCCAGCACGTGCTGACCAGAGCCCTTGGTGCAGACCAAGACTTCGCAGATTACAGAAACGTGCCCTAAAGTAACCAACACACACATACAGTGGCATTTGGGAGAAACTGTTGTAAAGAAGCAGAAACACGGAAACAAAGAAACAAACCATAAAAATGTAGTTCAATAAAACTGGCGACTTTAAGCAAATAAATGCTACGTGGCCGTTAACGATATAGCGGTACAGACCTTTAATTACTGAACGGGCACAGGGCCACAGTGTGTCCTAAGACTTAAAACATGCCACGTGCACTACAGAGGACAGGAGCTGGGTCCCAATTTTTGTAGATGACAGATATATGGATGGACAGACAGATGGATGGATGGACGGATGGAGGGAGAGAGGGAGGGGCGGACGGGTGGGTGGATGGGTGTACGGACAGATGGATGGATGGACGGACGGATGGATGGCAGATGGATACGGACAGGCACACAGATGGGCAGACAGGGCGGGCAGAGGAAGGGAGGGACGGGCGTAAAGACGGATGAAGGCAGACGACTGGCTCGGGCACACGACGACAGACAGAAGGTCTGGGTGGACTGACGAGGTGGACAGATGGGAAACACGGAGACGGGCCGCGCACAGACAGGCACATGCCCGCGCGCACCCACACACATGTGAATGTTTGGGGATGTAGGCCCGGATCTGTAACCGTTTCCTCTAAGATAAGGACACGAGTGACCCGCTGCGCTGTGTTCATCGGTTCTTTCACGTCTTTCTGCCACGAACGTGTGCATGAAATACTCCTAAAACGTCGTAGGAAGAGGAAGCTGGACGGTGTGGTTAGCGGGCAAGAGGACAGGTCTCCCCGCCTCCCCTGTTGTGTCTGGTGGCGCGAGCGTGGCTCACCTTCCTTCAGGCAGGGGGTGCTCCGCGCCCAGGGGTGGGGCCCAACAGTGAGGAGCAGCTGACCTAAGGCCACGCGGCAGGCGTCCAAAGCTCGTCCAAGTTCATTCACAACTACCTCGTGGGACGCACAAGGTAGAGCCGGGGTCCTGCGGGCAGGGCCAGTGTTTGTCCCTGGCCCTGGGACTCAGTGCTCAGCCAGGACCGCCGCCAGCCCCGCTCGGCCACCCGCGGGGAAGCCTGCAGCGAAGCCACTGGCTTACGGGAGCCTGGCTGAGGTGTGGGTGCCCATGGACGGTCCTACACCGCCTGCAGATCCACAGCGGGCAACTCTCTACATGGGTTAAGTAAACTGTATTTTGTCCCAAAGGACAAAATTCTTTGGTTAGAAGAAGCCGTCTCCCCGCGGTGGCATCTGTGCATGCCAGATCCGGCGCGAAGCGAGAGGGGGTCACGGTGTACAGAGAAGAGTGGCCAGCAGCCGCCCGGCCCCCAGCAGACCTCAGTGAGAAGAGGGGCGAGAGATCCGAGCCACTCGGGGTACAGGGACGGCAGCAGCTGTGGCGCAGGGCACAGGACGCGGGCTTGACCAGGCCCGCAGTCATCACGGACTACCGAGTGCAGCCCAGCCGCCGCCCTCACTCAGGAGATGCCCACATTGCCCTTGCCCTCTCCGGCACGCGCTGATCAGCGTCCCCAGGCTGGGACAGGGGATGGCAGCCACCACGCAAGGCCTTGCCCAGGCTCTCAAACCCTCCCCTGCTGGGACAGCATAGAGCAGGGTGGAAGGGGGGCAGAGTGATGGGACAGCCTGGGTCCCCAAGTCCCTGTCGCGGCCAACACCTTCTTCAGGAGTCGGACTGTAAGTAAGTACCCCGGCTGGGCCCGGCTACTCAGCTCTGCCTCTGCAGTCGGAGGCCGCCCCGACAGGCCTCAACAGAGGGGCGTGGCCCTCTCTGGTCCCCAGGAGGGGCAGCTGTCCCACGGCCCGGTGTGCGGGCCCCTGGCTCAGAGCAGAAGCCCCAAGGGCGGCCGCCCACCCAGGAGCACCCGCACTGCGGGAGGTGTGAGAGGAGGACAAGCTCGCGTGGCGGCAGCCCACGGGATGCGGCGAGTGTTCCCGATGGCGGCTGCGTTCGCACAGAAGGGCACTCCAGAGGCAGAAGGGGGACGGCAGGGGAACACGTTCTAATTCTCTTTAAATCTAGACCTGGGCACGGAACGCAGTGGGTATTTCCTTCTGGTTTTTACTTTTTAAGACACGCTGTTGCAGAAGACTTTAAAGTTTGTTGTTTGTTTTTTAATTAGAAATAAAAATGCGTGGGGGCTCACACTGGAACACAATGGAGTAACAGGGGCCGGGCTTGCTCTCCTGTCCGAAGCGACCAAAAAACTCCCAAAACACAGGAAACAAGTGTTGTGCGGACAGCACAGATCCGTCAACTAAGGCCAGGGTCCCCGAGATGACACCAGCACCCCAGGTCACCGCGCAGGAGCAGGGACGATGCCCTGTATGGGGGGAGGCTGAGGCAGCCCAGTGGCAGGACCCCGTGCCTGGGGTGAGGCCTCGCAGGGATCCGCGGGGGGCGGAGGGCTCAGCCAGGCGCCGCCCAGACACAGGAGCAGACACAAGACAAGGTCCAAAGTGTAAGAAAGGAAGTAACAAAGGTCACAGGTCACAGGAGAAACTAATAAAACAGAAAACAAGAGAGAAACCAGGGAATCCCAGTGTGAGGTTTCTGCAAAGTTCCGCGGAGCCAACCAAGCTCAGGAAGCAGGAGCCGCCCCTTTGTAGGCCGATGAGTGGGAGAAGCGCATCCCGGAGGGAGTCCTGGGGGGCGGGGGATGGCAAGGAGCACATGCGCGCGCGTGGGAGGCACCGGCCACCGGAGCTCCTTCGGGAAGGAACGCCACCCCCAGCGGCCCAGACTCCCGGGAAGGGCCTTGCTGACCTGCAAAACCCTCCTGCGAGGACAGCCCGGGCCTGGAGGCTTCCCCAGCAAGCTCTGCCAGACACAGAAAGAACCCAAACCAGTTCTGCCCACACTCCCCCCAAATATGGAAAAGGAAGGCCTGTTCCCAAACTCATCCTCCATCCTCGGAGGCAAGACTGACCCTGATGTGCCCAAAGCAGACACAGCCATTCTGGGAAGAGAACAAAGACCAGCACCGCCCCCCCCAGGCCCCATGAAAGCCGACCCAGCAACCTCAGTGAGGCCAACAGGGCAGGGAGGGGGCAGGGAGCTTGGGGGGGGGGGGCGCGCAGAGAGTTTCCCTGCCCTGAAGCTGCCCCAGGCTTCACAGGAAAAGGACCTGGTCAAAGCTCAGCACTTTGAATAGATGCACCTTTTACAATGTCAATTGTGCCTCAAGGAGGCCTTTCTTCTTAAGAGAAAATTCACCGGGACAAAGGTCAGAAAAGGGCCCCGTCACTGACTAAGCTTCCTCTGCACACCCGGACACAGAACAAAAGCCAGAACAAAAGCCGGGATGAACCCGGCAGCCTCTGAGCCCCCAGGCTCCTGACACCGGAGCCTGTTCCCGCCAAGGGGTGGAGCCAACTCCTCCGCCGGCCTGACCCCACCTTCCGGGGCCAAGGATCCCCTGGGCAACCAGATCCGGAACCCCCCCCCCCCCCCGAAAGAAGGGGCCCAAGAAAATCCTACAGAGGGACACGGTGCCTGGGACTCGGCGGGGCGGGGGGGGGGGTCTGCTCGCTCTTTCTTCACGGGAGATCTGAGGCAGCAGCTCTGTGCCCCCCGTGGAGGGCCAGAACCGCAGACTCCAGGGTGAAGACAGGAGTCAGGAGAGGAAGGACGCAGGCCAGCCAGGCAACGGGGACCCCCGAGGGAGCGCGGGAAGCTCTCCTTAACTTTTCGTCTGTCTGGGTTTGCGGCACACCAGGAACGTATCTGTTTCAACGGAACCTCAGCGATCCCGTCCGGCGACATCCCAGGATTTACCCTCCAGGATGCTGGTGGACAGGACACATATGGAGGGAAGCCCTGGGGCTGGGGAGGAGAAAGTGCAACTTGTGCTTTTCAAAATTAATTTCAAGACAAAATATAAACCACTGGAATGATCGATTTAGAAGATTTTAAGCTGTCGGTAAGATTATCATCCACCCGGTAAAGCCCCGCTCACATCTGGGGACGTGGGGTCCGCACAGGCGGGTTCAGCACGTGGAGTCCGGGGGACCAGCCCCCTCGCAGCCCTGCCCTTGGACGGCAGAGCTCGGCTGCCCTGTGGGCATCTACGCGTTTCTTCCTGCTGTGACGCCGGAGGGAGGCCCAGCGTCTCCCATCAGAAAGTGAAAACTCCTGGGCCAGGGGGCACCCGCCCGGCGAAAACCAGACTTCTACCTGGTTTTCTGTGACGAGATCCGTCTTGGGGACGGGAATCTTTTCTGCTTCTGCTGCCACGTGTCATGCTGAAGCCTCCCTCGCCAGAGAGGACGGCCCTTGGGTCTGCCCGAAGCGCCCTTGTAAGGACACCTGTGTCCCCTGCGGGCCTTGGGCCCTTGCCTCCTCCCGCGGGCGTGGCTGGCAGAGCAGACTCAGGGCTCTGGAACAACTCCGAGCACTCGTGCCTGGACACCGAGTCGGCCGTCGGAGGGAAGCCCACAGCAGCCGGGCATCTCTACGGAGGGAAACTGAGTCCTGGGGCCGGGCAGAGAAGGAAGGCTGATGAAGCAGGACCCGCACGCGGAGCCCAGCGGCCCTCTGGGGTCCGAGCTGCAGGGACCGACGAGCACTCTTTTCCACCCCTTCCCTCGATGGGATGAAAACACAGAGGACGGAGCTGGCTCTCCAAACACCAGAACCACACACAAGCCACTCCCTGCAGGCAAACTCCGCACGCAGCCGGAGCGGGAGGTCCCTCAGAGCTTCCCCTGAAGGCAGAATAGTTTCCTCCTCGGACCCCGACACATGCGACGGCAGAGCCTGTGTGCAGGGACCCCAGGAGCCGTCCGCCGTGCAGGGAGCAGGTCCGCCACCGTTCTGGGAAGACAGATTACCAGTACCTTGTATTTTCACAACAGTCCTAGAGCGCTCGTCAAACACATCCGAGCTGCGATCAACAAGACCTGGACTTCACTCTCACAACATGACACGGAAAATCGGGAATCTGTTTCAAGTAAGCCAAAGGCTCGACCGTCAACACGGCTCCCAAGGGTCCTGCAGAGCCCACAGGAGCCCCAGGGACTGGCCTCCTAGGGCTCAGACCAGCCTCCCCGGGCGTGGAGAGTGTCCCCAGAGGGCAGGGTCAGGAGTGAGGCGCTTCCTATGAGCCAAAGGGGCAGCACAGAAGCGCACAGAGAAGAGCAGCAGGAGGGACCCCACTGCCCACAGACGCATTTCTGCTGAACTCCCATGAGACTCCTTTGCGCAAAGAGAAGTTGGTGGGAAGGGAGATTCTCCGGACAGCCCAGTCTGGGGAGCTCCAGGGAGGTGGGGGACTGTCAGGGGCTGGGGGGGCTCATTACCAGGGGACGGGGACTGAGGGACGAGAGAGAGCTGCTATGCGTCACCATCCCCAGAGGCGCCTGCTGAACGCTGGGGTCCCTCCAACCACGGCGCAGGAGCACTGGGGTCCCCAAGTGCACAGTGCTGGGGGAGCTCCTAGCAGCTTCCTGCGGAGCCACCAGACCGCCCTGCACCAGCTACCCCCCCCCCCAGCAGGCCCGCGCTCTCCAGGGCTCCAGGGGACCATGTGCACCCCGGGGTGGGACTGCACACAGGCACAGATCCCAAAGCCGGCCGCTGATCAGCTGATCAGCAAGCTGAGCCAGCAGAACAGGACAGCTGTCTGGCGGGCAGAGTCCCCTTGCTGCCCGCCCCCCCCCCACATACTTGGGGGCTGGGCTGCGCCCCAGGGCTTCCTGTCACATGGACGGTGGTCTGATGGATGTCAGCTTTGGAGTCGACCCATGACCTCACAGTGGAGGCTACAAGGGAAGGAAGGGGCTCGGGGAGGGTGAGCAGGGCGGAGGGCCAGAGGCCAGAACCCCAGAGGAGGGCCAGAAGGGCAGAAACATCATACTGTTTCAGTGATCGTGGGGACGAGCTTCTACTGTGGTGCTCAGCAGACTAGAACATTCCAAACGGGAACAGCATTTCTACATAAGTGCAGCCGCTGGTGGGGAAGGAGGTCCTGGAGGTGGCAGAGAAGGGGGCCCGCGGACCAGAGGGGCCCACCGCAGCCCCAGGCTCCAGACCACAGCAGGGCCGGTGCGGTTCATTCTAGAACACCAGCCAATGCTGCCAGTGGGCATGAGCTGGGGCCAGACCAGTCTGGAGTCCCAGCGCAGCCACAAACCAGGATGTCCGAGGCCCCCCAGGGGGAAACCTCACCAGCCAGGACGTGGCCAGCTTGAACACACTCCCGGAGAGCGCGGGAACTCAGAGACCAGTGGCTCCGACTCCATCTTTTTCAGGGCTGGGTGTGCCAACAGGGAGGTCTTGAAAACAAAGGGACGATACTGGGTCACATGGTCCAGCTAATTGGGGGGTCAGGTTCTTTTTTATCTTCTTCTTATTTTTAAGTTCCCAATTTCTACCACGTCATTTCTTTGAAAATAGGGAAAAGAAATCATGGTGTATGAGAGCAATGATCTGGGAGACAAGCCACAGGGTAAAACTAACTATTTCTGCGTGTGCGGTCTGTCACATGACAGCACCTACCGGCCCCCACCCGCACCTACGGAACTGGAACTGGGCCGCATTCCTCTTCATGTCCTGCGTCCCCGCCAGGTGCTCCCGTCTCGACTGTCCCCTCAGTTTCCCAAAGCCTGTGCCCTCACCATGACTACCCTGGCTCCTGTGACCTTTGTCCAGAAGCCAGTGACCTGCAAAATGTCCCCCCAGGGAACCTATCACAGCAGGACTGGGCCCAGCCGGTTCCCAGGGTCTCCCCTGGCAGCCTCTTCTGGACCTCAGTCCGCAGAGCGGCAAAGCGGGTGTGTGCTCATCTCACCAATTATCTGTGCAAGGCGGCTTCCTTGTGCAAAAGGGACTTGGTCAGCAGAGCCTGCGTCTGGTCTGCCTCAAGGACTCCATGAGACTAAGCGCTATCTTTTCAAGTCATTTCTGGGGGCGCCTGGGTGGCTCAGTGGGTTAAGCCTCTGCCTTGGCTCAGGTCCTGATCTCAGGGTCCTGGGATCGAGCCCTGCATCCAGCTCTCTGCTTGGGGAGTCGGCTTCTCCCTCTCTCTCTGCCTGCCTGTGATCTCTGTGTGTCAAATAAATCAATAAAATCTTTAACAAAACAAAACATTTCTGAAACTACAAAATCCGTGAAGGCAGAAGGTAAGTTTGTGCAAACGAAAGAGGTCTGGAAACCCTGCGGGCTCACCACGAGGTCACTCTGTCACGTTCCGGGCTTGCCCTGGGCTATTTTAGAAACAGGTGAGGTCTCTGTGGCGAATTCCGCGGGGCCCTGTAAGCCGAAGACCCCGCTTTGGTTCTGCAACCCTCGCATTTCTGAGTGCGGCTCTTTTGAAAAACAGTTAAGATGTGGCGGCAAAGCCCAGCACCGGCCAGATGGGAAAAGCAGCTCCGGGGTCCAGGGTCCTTCCGCGACTAGGGAGGAGAGTCTCCCTGTCCGGACAAGGCGGCCGCCTGCGCCCCCGGCCTCAGCTCTGCCCCCGCACAGACCCTCCGGGAGGGAACCCGATCTCTCCCTGGAAGAACAGCGCCGCTGGCTCCCGCCCAAGACCCCGAGGCCGCGGCGGCAGGTCCGCGGCCAGGAGCGCTGTGCCCGGGACCCGCGCCGCAGTCCCAACGCCCTCCGCCCACTTCCTATAGTTCCTCGCGATTTTACAACTTTTGCAGGCTCTTGGGCGGTGCCAAAAGGAGTCCGGCTCGGCCAAGAAAAGTGGAAACTATTTTTGGCATCCAGAAGGGCAGCTGCAGGACGCGGACAGCGCCGGCGCCCGCCTCTCCAGATCTGGAGCGCTCCTCGGCAGGGGCGCGTCCGGAGCCCTGGAGGCTGCACTGGGCCTGCGCCGCGGCCGAGGGTCGGGGTCGGGGTCGGCCTCGGGGCGGGGCGCGCTCCGGGGAGGGCCGAGGTCCGCACGGGGTCTGCGCCGCGCCGAGGCCAAGTGCGCGACACTTCGTACCCTCTCGAGCGCCAAGTGGCGGCGAGGGCGGCAGCCCCGCGGGAGGCGCGCCCGGGCGGAAACGCGCCCGAGCCCTCGGCGCACACCCGAGCCGCCCCGGAACTCGCAGACCCGCACCGCGGCGGCCGCGCTCCTGGGGCACCGTCCGAGTCGGCGGGACGCGCGCCCCTCGAGCCGGGGACGCCCGGGCAGGAGGCTCTCCGCGCCCAGCGGATGCGGGGGAAAGGGCGCCGCTACGGGTCCCTGAGGGTCCGCGAGGGAAGGTCCCCCAAAGAGGGGACGCGGCTATTGGGGTCCTGGAGGACGGCGAGGCGTGGGGGCCTCTGAAGCGGGACCGAGAGAGGCCGCAGAGGGAGAAGGGGGCGCGGAGAAGGGAAACCAACCGGAGCGGGAAGCGGGAGGGGACGGGGAGGGGGAGGGGAAGGGAGGGGGCGACCCGTACACCGCGTTCGGGCAGGGCGCGGGCGGAGAGGGGCGGGAGCGGGGACAGCTGGGCGCCGAGGGGACGCGGACACACAGGGAGGGGGCCGGGCGGGGGCGGGGCGGCGAGCGGGACTCCGACGCGCGGCCCGCGCAGCTCCCCCGTCCCGCCGGGGACTCCAAGCTGCTAACAAAGGAAGCTCCGGAGGCCGCGCGCCCCGCGCTCAGGTCCGCCCTCCGCGCCCGGGCCAAGGCGGACAAAGGCCCGAGGGCCACTGCCCGGCCCCAAACCCAGAGCCCTGCCTACCCGCTCTGGTCCCCCGCCCGGGCCCCCCCGGCCCCGCGCCCCGCCGCACTCACAGGATAGAGGTCTGCGGCGCCACGGCGGGCACGGCCTCCAGCAGCAGATGCATGCAGCGCACGGTGGTGCGGAAGCACAGGCAGCGGCTCGGACAGCCGGCGCCCGACTTCGGGGCGACCGTGGCCAGCGCCCCCCAGCCGCAGCAGAGCGCGAGCGCCAGCAGGCAACGGCGCGCGGGGTCCGCGGGGCGCACGGCCATGGCCCTGGGCGCGCGACGCTCGGACGCGAGAGGACCGGCGGGGCCCGGCGCGACCCTGCGGGCTCCGGACTGCGCCCGCCCGCACGGCCCACGTCCCAGCTGTGCGCTGGGGGCGGGGGGGGGGGCGCCAGCTGTGCACATGCGCGCGGCTCCTCCCTTCGCACCCTCCCCGAGGGCCGGGGCGGGGCGGGGCGGGACCTCAGGCTCAGCGTGAAGCGGCTGCGCCCGGGTCCCTGCTTAGGGGCCGCCCGGCAGCCCTCTCTGGAGACTCCCTGGTGCAGAGGGTCGCTGGGGCCCCCGGGGACAAGTCCAGGTCTGCACTTGGGAGCTGGGGGCCTCGGCCATCTCGCCTAGCTAGCTGCGCTCTCCACATGTGTGCAGAGGGTCTGGGTTTTGTTGTTGTTATTGTTGGTTTTTTTTGGTCATTGTTTTGTAGAAGTGGTTCAAGTGCTCACTTTGTCCCAGGCACGGTTCCAAGGGGCCTCTCACTCTCTCTCTCTCTCTCTCTCTGTTTCATTCCTGCGCTCTACCTCTCCCTCTCTCGTCTCTCTTTTCCCTCTCAGTCTATCAACCTCCCCTCCACTCTCTCTGAACACACAGGCGGCAACACGACTGAAGCTGGCCAGTCGGGCCCCTGCCTGTGCCTGGGACCTGCTTTCTGCCCCTGCTGGCCCGGGGGCACTGTTTGGAGCACAGAGGACATTGTGTCCAGTCCTGGGTTCAGGGCTGGGCCAGGTGGACCTCGCTCAGGGCCCTTTAGCTCCCTCCCTGGAGGACACACCCCAAGCAGGACTTGGGTGGAACCGCCGGCAGTCCGGACGAGCTGTGGAAAAGAGGGGACACTGAGTCACACACGTACATGTCTGCAATTCTGTTCTAAAGCTCTGCGTGTTATCCACTGAGTCTCACAAGAACCCAATGCCTGCGTTGGACAGATGAGGGTCGTCACCAAGAGCCAGTGTCCAGCGGCAGCCCCGGTCTGCGATGTGTCCACTGTGCAGCCCTCTAACCCAGGTGCAAGTGGCCAGGCTCTTTCCTGGGGATGGGTGAGCACCTGCCTGCAAGACACGGTTTTCAGGGTCCCCATCTGGGGGCAGCTGAACTGCCGTCTGGCTCAAGGCCCGTCTCAAGGCTTCTGTGCGTGTCTTCGAGGCCACTGTCCCACTACCACGTGGAGCAACTTTCCTGGTCACCTAAGGACCCAGCATAAGCCATCCCAGGGTGCAGTATAACTAAGCAGTCGGAAGCGTCCCCCACTGGGCACTCCTGGCTCCTCGCACTGCGCACGCCGTCTACATGTCCCCACCTGAACGCCCCACAAGAATGTCAAGCTAACCATGTCAGCAGCGTGAAACATGACTCTCCCTGAAAGTGTATTTTTCCTCCGGAATCACTAATTTGATCCTCCAAACCTCAGCCTAGAAGTCGTCCTCACCCTCATCCTCCTCCCAGTTTGCGGAGCTGTGAATCCAGTCCCGGGCGATGCTCGTTGCTGGAGCAATCCTGCTCTCCCGACCTCGCTTTCCTTAACCACTGACAGTCTCGCCCCTCCCCACGCCCCCATCACCACGGATCCTCCCTCCTGGGGACCCTGTCTCCTGGGCCTGCTGGCCCATCCCCCTGCAGGGGACAGAGACTATGTCACAGTGCTGACCTCTCCCCTTCCCTGTCCAGACTTCGGAGGTGAGTGGGCAAAGGCTACCATTCACAAAACAGCTTCGACACACGGTGTGCGGACGTCCAGCACACCCTGTGCGCCCTGTGAGCTGCTCACTTCTGCAGCTCATCCCCGCCGTCCGTGGGGCTAACTGCACGGGCATCCCCCATGGCTCCTGCACGAGGGCTTTGACCAAAGGCTGATCTAGGTGTGGAGCTGCGGGGATTTTGCACATGAGATTAGCGTTGGTTGACGTCTGCACTCTGTTGCCTCGATGTCCCAATTACCCGCCACAATGTGGGTGGGCTTCACCCAGTCGGTGTAAGGTCCTAGGAATAAAAACTGGCGGTTCCCAGAGAAGACATCCTGCCTCCAAACCTCGACCTTGACCCCTGCCGGGGTGTCTGGTCTGATCGAGCGGGTTCCCTAAAACCCATCGTCCATCTGTCCCTCCTCCTTCCTTCCTTCCTTCCTTCCTTCCATCTTCCTACCGTGCTGTTCCTCTGGAGGCCCCGAACGACAGCCCTTTGCAGAGCGCTGGCTGGGAAGGTGGGGGGGGGGGGCGGTGCCATCACCCGTGCCTGAAGAAATCGTCCTAACGAAGCACCTCTGTTGGGCTAAGCGCACTTCCGGAGGGTCCTTGTTTCCTGCTCCTGCCTTCTGGAGGCCCAGGGGAGCCTCACGCCCCAGGCTCCTGACCTGCCCCAGAATGTCTGAGGACTTCAAAGCCACGTAAAGGTTGGCGTCGCCCTGGACCCAGGTGAGAGAGCCCCGTTTCCCTTTGTTGGTAAGACTTTGCAAGTCTTGTTATCTGGCCCAAACCCTGCTGTCTCTGACCTGGAGTTGCTTTGGTTCCCGTACCAAGAAGGCAAGGTGAGGAGTGAAGAGACCCCGTGTCAACCTCAGCCCTCTGGTTTCTGCGAACACCGTCTTTCTGGCATCTCCCAGCGACCCTGGAGAAAGACAGTGCAAGCTCTGTGCCCAGCTACCTGCGAGAATCAGGAGGGCTTGGAGCTCGTGGGGGGAGGGTGCGAGGGGGGAGGGAAGTGGCTCCGCATTCAGGTGGTGCCGGGCCCTGCGGAAGCTGCCTCGGCAGCCGGTGGACACTGCTGGGGACCCTCCGAGTCCTCCGCTGGGCGGCTGTGCCCCATCCCAGCCCCTCCTCGTTCTCTGAAGAGTTGGCTGGGGCTGCCCGGAGCCTGACGCCTGGAAGTTCGGGAAGCTGAGCCACCCCTACATGCCGCAGCCCCCCCAGCCAGGGCTGGCCCTTGCCTTGAGGCTGTGGAGCTGGGGTGGGGGGTCAGGGCCAGTGTCTCCCCTGCTCAGCCGGCTGTTCCCACTCCTGAGAGCCCCCCTTGTCCATCTGGCGCTGGTGGGAAGCCGCAAGGCAGGGTGCTTCTCGCCCTTCATGCCCACAGGGTCCCCCCAAGTCGGCCGCTCGTATTTCCTGCTACCCTTCCCAGAGTGATGATGTCCTCGGTCTGCCTGCCTGTCTCCCTGGCAGACGGGGCCGTCCTCAAGGACGTGCGTGGAAAAGGGTGCCGGTGTCAGACCAGGACCAGGAAGCCTCACACTCTTGGCCACTCTCGTCTCCTCCTGGGTCTCCGTTTCCCCATCTGTGATAGGAGACCGACCGGGTGGCCGCGGGGATGAAAGATGTGCAGGAGCCGCCCGCACACAGTCCTGTGCAAGAGCGCAGTGGGCTCAGCCCCCTCCTTGCCCCGGAGGCTTCCTGGGGTCTGGGTGGGCCCGGAGTCTGGGAGTCTGGAAGGCTGGAAGGCCGCCGTGGGGCCATTCCCAGACGATGAGTCAGCGCCTTGCAGAACCTGGCTGTGCCTGAGGCTCGGGCCTCCCTCGGCAACCTTCACACCCCTCCTGGGAATCCCTCCCCGTGTGCGCCATGTGCGCCTGCCTAGGGCAGGTGCCTGCCCAGCCCCCAACCGCTCCACCGGCCGCAGCCACCCCTCAGACCCGTCCCAGTCCACGCGAGTCTGGTGGCTCTGTCCTGGAGGCCAAGAGCCCGCCAGCAGGGCATCAGCAGCGTGGGGTCCTCCTGGCGGCTCCAGGACAGAATCTCTTCAGCACGCCTGGTGCTCCTGGCCCTGTAGACTTGTCCCTCCTGCCTCTGCCCAGGGCCCTTCTCAGTGCTCCCTGTGTCTGTGCCTCATGGGACCCTTCCCTCTTCCAGGCTCTGGCTCCCAGCCGCCCTCGCCGTCTTTCCCACCAGCGCATCACACCCACAGCTGCCTTCTCCCAGGCAAAGTCATGTTCGGAGCTCCCAGCAAGGCCGAGGTTCGGGGGTCAGAGGCAACTGGGAAGAGATGGAGTCAAGTTCTGTGGCCACATCAGAGGGCCTGTCTCCCTCGTATGCGGTCGTGAGCCCCAGCAGGGAAGGTGCCTGGCACGAAGGCTGGTCACAGCAGCTCCCAAAATAAAGGCATGTGGCGTGGCTGAGGGGCTCGAAGGTGAGGCTACGGCGCTGGCCTCCACCGGGAAGGCCCGCGGACGCGTGAACCGGATGCTCGTGGTGGTGGTGGTGCCCGTCTCTTCATCACCCTGCCCTCCCCAGCCCTGCCCCCAGGCACCCCATCCCTTGCCAGTGGTCAAGAAAAATCTTTTTAAAAAATATTTTATTTATTTATTTGACACACAGAGAGATCACAAGCAGGCAGAGACGCAGGCAGAGAGAGAGGAGGAAGCAGGCTCCCTGCTGAGCAGAGAGCCCGATGCGGGGCTTGATCCCAGGACCCTGAGACCATGACCTGAGCCGAAGGCAGAGGCTTAACCCACTGGGCCACCCAGGCACCCGAAAAGAGAAATCTAACAAGCCTTTTTCTTTGGAGGGTTGAGTTCCAGTTGCTCCTTCCCCTAAGGAATGTACGTAAATTCCGTGCAGCTCAGGTGTCTTTGTGTAAGTTGAGCAACACACTGGAATTCAGTGGTTTTCTCAGATCACAGCGGCTCTCCCTGTGCCCACAGGATGGGGTCTGGCAGCAGAGGAGAAGTCCAGGAGAGTCCCACCTGAGGAATGCTGCTGCCGACCAGGACCCGGCCCTGGGCACAAACAGCAGGCGCCCGCCCAGCCCATCGACACACGTCGTGCGGGGTGTCTTCCCCGGGTCCCCATGTCAGTCGTTCCAGGAGGACACACACGGGTGCACGGCTGAGCCCGGAGAGGTGAGGTGAGCCAACCTTTCTGAAGCTAAGGGACCCTAAAAGAACCACGGGGCATGAGGATCCACGCCGTGAGCATCTCCACCCCCTTCCCAGACCTTGGAGGGCAGGGGGTTTGGTAACCGACCTGCCCAGACCTGTAACCCACCCAACAGCAGAAGCTGTCTGGGGTCCCCGTGACTCTCCATGTGGGGCTCGAGGCCTGGAGAAGGCTGGTGAGCACCGAGCCCACGCAGCAAGGGACCAAAGCCCCTGGGCGGGGCCCTCCCTGAGAAACCCACAGTCTGGGGCAAACATAGGCTTCTCCGTGAGCACCTGGACAGAAGGGGACCTAAGTCATGTGACACGTACACGGCCCGCAGGGATCACGAATAACTCAGCAGCACAGTCCGTCCCTTCTCTCTGGAGAAGGCCTGCATCACCTCCACTGCACGATTTTCTCCCCTCCATCCTGGCTCCCACTGCCCTCCTTGGGAAGCCCTCACCACCCCAGCCCTTCTCTGGCACCTGCAGCCCAACTTGCCGGCCTGGTGAAAACAGACCACGTTGGTTTGCCGGGCAAGTTTCTAACTCTAGATAAGAAGCCCTTTGTCTGAAGCTCACAGAGCCTTACCCAGATGTCCCTGACCAGATCGTGGGGCTGCCCCTAGAGAGGACGCTTGATGCCCCCCCGGGAGGAGGGCATCCCCTTTCACCGACTGAGGAGGCAGCAAAGGGAAACTGAGGCCGTGAGAAGCGTGGAAATTCCAAGCCTCTGCAAGAGTGAGTGCATAAAACCCGCAGTCTCTATGAGCGCCTGGTGGGGGGCGGGGGTCTTGCTTCCCTCGAGGGAGTGACAGAGCCCTGAGGAGTCCCCACCTCCCATTTCACTCCCAACCAGAAGAGCACTGAGCTACGCTGAGCATGTGCTGGGCTAACCCAGGTGAAATCATTATTAGCTCTTGCCAAAGATGCCCCGTAATCCTCTCTAATAAGTTAAGCACTTTCGGAACAATAGCGTGGGCTGGCTGGCCCTGGCGGCCGCAGCCAGCTGACTAATGCTTCCTAATCTCCGAGTCTGCACACAGTCCCTGTAAACAAGCCTCCCGTTACCCAGCTGCCCGGGACGGGGAAGGTCAGTGCAGCCACGGAACGGGAGCTCAGGGAGCTCAGCGTGGGCGCGCACTCCGCCCTGCGAAAGAGCCAAGGGGCTCATCTCATGAGAAAATTCCAGGGCCCTCCCTTGGGAGCTCAGCTTGACTTCCAAGGTCTCTGTACATGTCGCCGGTGGCCACATGAGGCTGCGCCCCAGCTTCTGAGGCTCAGCTCCTACCCGGAGCTGCAGCAGCTGTGGACGGAGCCAGCCGGCATGGAGGCGGGAGGCTGTCCCGGAGGGCTGACAGCCCCGAGGGCGCCCAGGCCCAGCCCCGCAGGTCCCGCAGGTGCCCTTGTCAGTGGGGGTGCAGCCCATGAGGGCCCCCTCCCCGGCTGTCTGCAGCCTTCTCCCGCGGGAGCCCCTCCTGCTGGCTGCACAGGCCGGGTGCCGGGCAACCTGCTTCCAAGCCCCCCTCCAACGCGCTGTCCCCTGTGGACAATCAGGAGGACGGGGTCCCCGTCCCTGGGACGGAACCATGGGCACAGAGGACGCAGGCTGTGCGTGTCACCGGGTTGGCACCGCACACAGAGGGACCCAGGGCCCCCACTCCTCTCCCCCAGCCTGGCCTCTCTCAGGAGTTAAGTTCCCTCCCTCACTAAGGGGAGGCAACACCCACTGGCTTTGGGAAAGGGAGTTCAGGCCTTCTGCGTGCAAAGCGACTTCACATTCCGAGCTCCAGCCATGAGTCTCCCGCCGGCAGGAAGAGCCTTAGTGTTCTGGAGGACACGGCCTTCTGGGGTCAGAGTAGTTGTCATGACGAAGAAATGCCGTGATTTCATACCCAAACCGCAAGGCAGCAGAGCCAGGCTAGAGCAGTGAGAACGTGACCGGCCCTTCCTGAAGCCCCCCCGTCTGGCCTCCCCTCCCTGGCGGGAACCCCTGGCCAGCCCGGCACTGGGCACCTCAGCCGGGGCACGGCGAGGACGCAGGATGGCCGGTCTGCAGGCAGACGCTGCAAACACAGGCCGCGGGCCCGAAGGTCTCTGCACCCGGACTGGACAGCTCCGCCGCGTCCTGCCTTTCTGTTGGTTTCGTCTTGGGAGCTACGTGGACTGGACCCAACACCGTCTGAAACACTCTGTGGAAATCCATGGAAACGGAGCATGAGATCTTGACGGAGATGTGGCTTTCCTCTGTGACCTCCAAATCTCTTGGCCAAGATGCGGCCTGCCCTCTGGCCCAGAAGTTCAAGCCTTTCTGTCGCTCTCTCTCACCCTTCGGGTTCGAGAAACCAGACCTCAGAGTACCGGCTCCTGTCACTTCAGTTTCTCCCGCCGGCTCTCGCGTGCCCCCGGCACGGCTCATTTACCAGGGTTCCTGCGGCCACGGCATTAAGGGAGTTCTGCCGGTGGCCGGGATCCCTGACGGACGGGACTTTCCTGACGGACATTCTGTCAGCTCTCGAAGCCGCGGCCAAGGGCCACTGTGCAGGGCAGGAGGTCCGGAGTGCTCAGGACGGCGCATTTCTGTGACAGCAAGGGTGGGCCACGGCAGCCACGGAACACCGCGTATCCCTCCCAGGCCGGGGCTGCGAGTCTGAGGGCAGCGCTCGGCCGGATCCCGTCTGGAGAGAACCCAGGTCCCGGTCTGCAGAGGGCCACCTGGCCCCTCCTCCAGCGGGAACAAAGACACGGCACTAACCCCGTCCCGGGGGCGCCATCCCCGTGACCTGTGACCCCCCAAGCCCTCACCTCCTGACACCGTCCCACGGGTCAGGTTTTCAGCATGAGAATGTTGGGGGACGCAGCACTGATTCCGTAGTAATCTCCAGGGGACGGTGTAACCCGCTGACACCCGCACGCGGCAGGCGTCCCAGCCCTCGGCGCCTCTCACCGTACAGATCCTTCTGTCCACGTGTCCTGTTCTCAGGGACACGTTTCTGAGCCTAATACACCAGCGAACCTGGAGGGCATCACGCGGAAGGTCGGACGGGAAGGCCGGGGCCTCGGGTCTTCCCCGGCTGCGGATGGGAGCAGATAACGCCCCGGGAGACGCGCAGGGTGTCTGTGGCCGCCCCCGCGGCCCTCGCTAGAAGCTTCGCTCCGAGATGCCCCGAAGGTGTGGCGTTCTAGCCAAGGACTGGGCCCCCACGGCCGTCCCTCCCCTGAGACAAGGGGTCCTCCCGCGCGGAGCGGAAAGTACACACCGGCCTTCCTTTGACCCTGGCTGCCCTTTCCGTGGTCTCCCCTCCTATTCCCTTACCTTCAGTCACCCCCGAACAGTGGGTGTGCGTTTACCAGAAATGGACGTTTCCGGAAGAGTAAGTTTGCACCCGTCAGGATTTAATCCGGGGCCGAGTGGAGGTCTTTGCTATCAAAATTTGCAAATGATAGATGTGGCTTTACATGTGGCCCCGGGGCACCTCAGCGGGCATCCGCCTCCCTCTCGGCACGGGTCTCCGTTCCAGGTCTTTCCACAGCGGCTTGTGCTGAAGAGCACTGCGGACGGGGGTGCTGCTGCCTGCGGGCCACAGGTCCACTGCCCCTTACTTCTGGCCTAGGAGCTCACGGTGTGGGCAGGTGCGAGGTCAGTGTGCGGGGCCGGGGCTGCCGGAGAGCCGATCACCTTCCCGGGAACCGAAGCTGATGTGGGCAGCACGTTCCGCCGCGGCAGCTCCGAGAACGAGACCGCGGCCGGGCGTGGGAGCCACTGGGGCGCCAGGCTCACCGCACACGCTGCGAGGACCCCCTACGGCTCCCCCTCTCTGCTCTAAGGCCCGTCCTACTTCGTAGTCACCACCGCCCTCCCTGCCCTTGTCTTCCAAGTTAATCTCTGTCTTTATCGTGCTACACACCCCACACCCCCCACACCCACACACACCCTCCCACGGCCCCCACCCCACACCCCCCACACCCAGACACCCGCCCCTACACCTGGTTGGCGTTCAGCACATGCTACGGCGAAACATGGCCCTTGGGCATCGTGAGTACTTAAGCCTGGAGAAATCTGGAGAAAGCGGTTCCAGGGGAGCCTCTGACCTCCCCCTGCAGCAGGTCGCAGCCCCTCAGGGACAGGAGCCCAGGCGGTGCCATGGAAAGGGGATCCTAGTCTCCCTGGGGAGAGGCCCCAGGGGCTGTCTTGGCCAGAGGCCATGCGGGGTGTCCCCCCAGCGTGCGTTTCCCAGGGTTCTGTGCTGGGCAGCAAGGGCAGAGCGAGGGCACTAGGGCCTCCCCACTTCCTGGGTCTTCATTTCCTTAGCAAGGCTCCAGGGTCTCATAAAACTTCTATTAAATCAACGTGTGCTTTCCCCATTTTCATCTCTGTGTCAGCTGCGTGGCTGAGAACCCAGGAGGGCCACATCCCTCCTCCCGGGGACTGTCACGCTGTCTTGCTGGCACCGTGAGGGACGCAGGAACACAGGGAGAACGCCGCACAGAGAGAGGGGGATGGAAGGACAGACGGGGTCAGAGAGCAGAGAGGACCCTGATGTGCCGGGACAGGGTCCCAGAGTCCTCCCCAACTCCAGCCGGCGCCCGCCGGGGGCTCTTGGGGCCACCGTGGGAGCCACGTCCTGGGCCACAGCGCTGGAGGAGGGACAGGTGTGCGGGGAGCAGGGACACATCAGTCCTGTCGTTTTGCAGGGTGAATTCTACCCGCATTTATGATAGGCATCGTGTTATGTTGATGCTGCTTTCCACTTTGTTCGGAGTCCCGACAGCGACCAGTAACTTTTTGGGGGTGTCGTGGTGATTGAAATATAAAGAAAAATATAAAAGTTTGATTTTTTTTCCTTAACATGGATTTTTAAATATTTCTGCTGAGACCCTGGCCCTCCTGCATGTGCCTCGCTGTGCTGTGGGGACCCGCGGGGAGGTGAGGCGGGGAGGGAGGGACCTGGCCGCTCCGGAATCTTCCTTGAGCAGGGACTGTCCAGATGGCGTGTGGCCGGAACTGAGGGAAGCCCGGGGCCTCTGGGCTGCCGGCTGGGGGCTCCTGATGCTCTGGGGGCCGGGCGGGGGGAGTGGCTGGGCAATGGGGAGCCTCACTTTCCTGAAAGTGTCGGGAGGTGACAAGAGTCTGGGCTCTGGATGGGGCCTCCTGGGGGCGTCCCCAGGGGCCTGGCCTGCAGTGCCTTCCCCTCCAACACACTCTCCTGCCCTTCCTCTCTGCTGCGTGTTCTCCTCCTGCTTTTAAAGCCCATGGGACTGTGTGTGACGCAGGCACCTTGGAGATCTGCAGAACCTCCTAGAATCTTCACTAGACTCGGGCTCTTTATGTATTTAACAGTGTTTGGTATTTCTATGCCGTGTTCAGCACGGCAGCTGTAGACAGGGAACAGGAGAGCAAAGGGTCCTCCCAGGACAGCGGTCTCTACTCTCTGCACCGGCTCCCATCCTTACCCGGAGCCCGGACCACTCGCTTTCACTCTGGCTTCCCGGGCCCTCCCCTCCCCTCACTGGCTGAGGTCGGCCTCCTGTCCCCAGCCCAGGGGTGCTGCTCCCCAGGACTAGCGAGGCCGACCCCCGGTGCAGAGGCTGGGCAGGGGTGATCCCCTCGCTGAGCTCTTTAGACTGCTTTGGGCACTATGCACTTACAGCATCACAAACACCTGATTCACCAGCCTTTTAGCCAATTTCTAACCACTCTGGGGTACCCTAAAAAGTGCATTCATCATCGATTGTTTAATCGTTCCTCTAAAATGGGACTTTTGGGACGCCTGGGTGGCTCAGATGGTTGAGCGTCTGCCTTTGGCTCAGGTCATGGTCCCAGGGTCTTGGGATCGAGTCCTGTGTCGGGCTCTCTGCTCAGCGGGGAGCCTGCTTCTCCCTCTGCCTCTGCCTGCCACTCTGTCTGTGCTCGCTCGCTCTCCCTCTCTCTCTGACAAATAAATAAATAAAATCTTTAAAAAAAAAGTTGTATTTTGGGGGTTGTGTCTATTACTAGGGTGACTTTTACTAGCACAGATGAAGGGAAGGTGGGTAGTTCGCTGTGCGTCGTGTTTGAATGGTAATTCAAGTCTTGCAGGTGGTCCTTGCCCACAGCTTGGAGGAAACAACGGATACGAGGCACCCAGGGCCAGTCATGGGCGAGGGGCCACGTGGGCCCCCAGAAGCGAGCTGCAGGAGGGGACATCGCTCAGGGAACCTGAGCGCCCAGGACGTGGCCATCAGACTCGGTCAGCCTAGGCAGGGTCTGCAAACCAACGTGCGTTCCTGCCCCGGCAGACTGAGGAGGGCCCGGGGGCCGCCCAGGGGTAAGGGACAAGGGGCGTGAGCGCCAAGAGCAGCCCGCGCTCCTCCAGGGTGCCAGATGAGGGAGGCCTGTAAAGGATCTCGTGGGTTCAGCTGGAGCATGTGGACACACGGCAATTTAGGAGGACGTCCTGTCACGCACGGGAGCTGTCCCGTGGTCGTGCCGGAGGATGTCCCCGTTCTGGGGAGACACCTGCCGCCAGATGTGACGTGTCCTCCCACGAGCAAAGGTGGCAGAGTGACTCTCCGCACAAGCGAGGGGCAGGGAGCCTCCCAGAGTCCTGCGGGGGGTCTGGGACGTCTCCGGCCCCTGCCTTCAGGGAGGGCGCGCCCCTGCCCAGATCCGGGGCGCGGCCACTCCCGGCCCCCACACGGCGCTTCCCGACCCACGTGAGGACGCAGAGCCCGGGGAGAGGTGCCCGTGCTACCGATGTGGCGACACCTTTTTTATTGAGAGTGAGAAGTTAACATCCAGCATGACAAAATCTGTACAAAGTTCACAATTTAAAAATGAAGTGTCACTGCGACTCGTGATTCCACACATTTATAGCAAAATCAAAGTGTGCACAACCCATGCCGTGTCGTACAAAAATAAATGAAACTTCAGTTCCACAGAGAGCACAATAAATATCTATACAAAATTCTGTCTTAATAGATGATTACTTAAATTAACTTAGAAATGGTCACGAACAATAAGTTATAATAAATAGACTCTGAGACTCACAATAACCCCATGTGAAAGGTCAGCATTCTAATATGTGACACTTTGTGACCCTATATACGGTCGTCACAGATAACTTCTGATTTGATATCATGTACCAACGTGAGATGAGCAGCGGACTTGTGCTTAGAACCCCTTTCCATTGTACATCGGTGCTACCACGAAGAACCCGGACGGACACTACCTACCACTCTACTGAAAGCATTACTAGATCGGCAAGAAGCTGAGACACGACGCGGCGGGGGAAATGCATACGTGCCCAAGGGACCGGCGGGCCCCTGCGGGGGGCCCCCCACGGGGTCCCGGGCATCAGGGGACAAGAAGCACCTGGCTTCAGCTCTCGAAAAGGCAATTCTGAGCACGGCAGCTGCAACTCGTCGCAGCGCAGGAAGAGGCGCTCTCCAGGGACGCCGCTGCCGAGCCCCGGGGGTGACCTCGTCTGTCCCAGCTCGTGGTTCAAGTCCTCGTGGGAAACGGTAAGCGTTTGTACGGTGGCCGCATAAAGTGCCGCTGGGACGGACCTTTACTTATACACATATGTACACCGAGGTCGAGGATTGTGTCAGAGAGTTTGCTGTGAGATCCCTGTAGTCTCCCGTAGCAACATCGTCGGGTCAGCCGTGCGGGCTCCCCTCCTCCTCCGGGGCCAGCCTCGCGAGGCCGCTGACCCCAGGAATTGCACACCTCCGTACGGATAGAGAGGACAAGGTAAGTGCAAATAGTCGACTGGCACGTTGTGGGGACAATGACCCTGTAAGTCCTGTTCTGCTAAAAATATTTTTTTTTATTTTTACAAAACCCATCTTTTTTTTTTTTTCATAACAAAATTTTAAAGTACTTCTGTACTTCCTGCATAACATCAAGACACGGAGGGAAGAGATGCTGTCACATGGAACTCAAGTCAACACCAGAAAACACAACACGCCGTCCTAGGGGCTCCTCAGAAGGGGCGGGCACGCGGCGATCAGCAGTGATCTGACGCATAGTGCAGTCCCTGGAAGGAAACAAGGGAACCTCCAAGTGTAAGCGAGTCCAAGACGACCCAGTGTAAAGCAAAAAAGTGCTCAAGTGTAGAGAGTTACTCTGAAAATCCGATTGCGCGCGTTCTTAGAGCCGGTGGCCACAAACCAAACAGCAAGGCTATGCCAACGCCAGGTGGTCACCCGGTCTCCAGGGGGAGGCGGAACAGGAGGGTCATCTGCGGTCTGCTGGGGACGGGACGGCCGGGCTCTGGGACTGCCGGGGCCGGGCCGGGCCAGCCTCGGCCCGGGGGTCCCACTGCGCTGCCTTCAGCCCCCCAGCCCGCGGAAAGCGCGTGCAGTAGCTCACGGAGTGGCGCACCGCGGGCCTCACCCGGACGGGGAGAGATATCTACAGCCACGACGACAGTGATCATTTTTTAAAGCGGGGGGTGGGGGTGGGGGGAGCATAAATACTCTTAAATGAGCTTTGAACGTAAATGAGAGCACACAGGTTCTGTGAGACACACGCCATGGCCGTGACGGACGGTTCGAGGGGCACCGCGCTCTCGGGGAGACGGGGGAAGGCTGCTCCAGCGTCTACGGACCCTGCAACAGGAAATCTTTGCGCGGCCCACCTCTCACCAGCCCCTGTCTGCACGGACGTGCCCGGAGTCCCACCACGTAATGCTCAGCAGTGAACTTAAAAGTGCTGTTTAAGCTGCTGGGAATCTTCTGCCAGATTTCCATGGCTTGATGTTGTCTTACAACAAATTACTTATCTCTTACAGTTAATCCATATGCCACTTCCTTGGAATGCAAAAAACCTCACTTAGTGCCCCCACCATACACCATCCTCCTAAAACAAACGAACAAAAAAAACAAAATCACATAATATTTCCAAGCATTGTTCAAAAATAAAGCATTTTTTGCAACCAATTCTTGCTATGAAACAATATGCACACAAAATGTATTTCTTAACTGCATAAAATCCTCCAACATGAGGCAAAATGAGGGCGTTTAAACAGTGGCTGCCAGGCCACCACGTGATCATTCAAAGCTGTGGGGTTTTCTTTTTGTCCATTTCAGTTCAAAATACTAAAACATTTCATCACTAAAGCATTAACAAGAATTTACACTCTATTTATTTTGATCAGCTCACCTCTTCAGAAATATACAGCCCCCCAGATTTGCAGAGATTAGCAGCTAGAAACGTCACATGGCATCGTCACACTATGTCAGCTCATATGAAAACGTACAAAATGGGAATGTATCCAAAAACTATTCTGCAGGGAACTATCTTTAAAGCAAGACAGAAAATCATCATGAAGTCTCGTAGGCGTAACACTGCCTCCAACAGAAATGAGAATGTGACACTCGCGGGTGCGTCCAGCAGCGCGGAGCCCGGGGCCCCCCTGCAAGCAAGACCCCGCCTCGGCGGCAGACGCTCACACCTGGATTCCTCGGACAGCGTGCTTTATGTTTTCCAGAAGGGCTTTATTTTCTGGGCTCTGATAACGGTCTTGATTTGTATACATGTCCGTCAAAGTAGTCACGTACGCATCAAAATTTTGTTCATTGATTGGATCCTACGAGACATTAAATAGTGATTCACACACAACTTTCATTTTCTTAATAGGATATTCACATCAGCACAAAAGGGCATCACAGCATGACGCCGCTGTCTTTACGCTACGGACACAGCCCTACCAGGGCCGAGAGCGGAATTCACCCCATGGGGTGCAGGGGCACAGAGACGGACATCCACGCACGCTGTGCAGTGCGGGCGGCCGCCAGGCGCCCGGCGTCACGCCCCTAGTCACTTACCATGTGTGGCAGCTGGATATTAGCTAGACTATGAATTAAGGACTGGCTCAGGTTGGCCAGCTCGTGGAGAAGAGACTCGTTCTGCTGCTCGATCACTTTGTTCTCCTCCTCGATGGTCTTCAGGCTGCTCTCCATCGTCGTGATCTGGAACACACAGATTTGGGGGACATGTAACACGAGGCGGCGCACGGTGTCCCCGTGTCAAGAAAAAACCTTTTGCTCGAACAAAAAGACTTCCGTGGCCAGAACCGTTCCTTTGACGGGTTTGGTGTTTACGCTTCGATTCGTCCCGCTGGACGGTGACTGGACGCGGGCTCGTCTTTCTGGGGAGCGGCTCCTGGCTGCGTCCCCTGTTACTCGACGTTCTCCAGTTCTGCTCTCTGGCCTGTCAGAGGCTGATGTCCCTGTCAACCACGCTGACCCCTGGCCCAGGCCAACTGCCTCCAGCCCGGATCCAATTCTGCCACCACTAAGTCCCCAACTGTAGTTCACCTGGGAGGCGGGTCACCCTCTAGGTCACAGGTGCCCGGAGCCCCGCGGGTCCTCGGGTGACGCCCTCCTCATCTGCGGGCGGAGGACCAGCCCTGCTCCTGCCTCCGGGCGGGCCTCCTCGGCTTCCTGGCATTGGCCAGAGGAAATCTGGCTGTCCCGCCCTCCTGTAGCCCGGTGGCCAGTGCTGACTGACAGCCGGGTGCGCAGGGCGGCTGGAGGGGAGCTGCCCCGACCTGCCTGGGCCTCAGGGAGCCAACACACAGCCAGGATAGGCTGGCTGGGCGTGGGGACAGAGGCCACCATTAGGGCCGGGGAAATGGGGAAGTAAACCCGGTCCCTCCCTGGAAGTTGCCTTTCTCCTGAGTTACCTGAACCCCGTCGGCCCCCAACCCCGATTCTCATGGACGGCATCCCCTGCCTGGTGCTTTCTCAGGGGCCAAGATGTGGGGCTCGGTGGGGTGCTGCTGGCTTCACTGGGCTAGGTGAGACAGACATACTCTGGGTTGTTCTCGAAAGCAGAAATGACACTACTTGTTCCATGAGCATCTCCTGGAGACGTGCACAGTGTTGGTCGTAAGACGACACAGGTCATTCCACACTTGTGCTCCACTGGGGCCCCGACTAAAGTGACATACCCTGGAACCTCCTGGATTGGCCCCCTAGCCCCTGTCTCCCTGCCCCCAACCTTGGTCTCCCGGCCCTGTCTTCCTGCCCCCAACCTTGGTCTCCCGGCCCTGTCTTCCTGCCCCCAGTCCCTGTCTCCCTGCCCCCAAGCCCCGTCTCCCTGCCCTAGTCCCGATCTCCTTACCCCGGGCTCCATCTCCCTGACCCCAGGCCCTGTCTCCCTGACCCAGACTCTGTCTCCCTGCCCCTAGCCCGTCTCCCTGTTCCCAGCTGCGAGAGCGTGGGGCCCGCCCCGCTCCTGCTCGGGGAGGGGCTGTGGAAGCAGAGGAGGGAGATGCTGTCCTCTCTAATCTCTCCTAGAGCCATCCCGGGTTTGGCTGTTGCGGCAACGCCCAGTTAGAAAGGCCTGAGCTGGCTCCGGTAGAAGGTGTCCGTGAAGGAAGGTCCTGCACTGTCCCCCGGCCTGGAGTGAGGGCCACGGAGGCTGCAGAAAGCCCTGCTTCAAGACCTCAACCTTCCAGCACTTTCTGAGACACGTGGGAGGCCAGAGGTTAGAAGGCAGAGGTGGTCCGGGGCTGACCGGTGAGTGGGCTGTGGAGGCCACAGCCTCGCTGTCCCTGGGCGCCTCGTGCTGGCCAGGGGGGCTGCGGGAGCGGGCGGAGCTGACCCCGCGTCCCAGGGGCTCACCCCTGCCTGTCCGTCCTCACCTGCTGTGCCCTTCCGGCCCTGGGAAGGCGCTGGCCTGTCAGAGAAGGGCAGCCCCAGGGGGCCTCAGCCAGGACAGCGAGAACACACAGCAGCGCTTAAAATTCACTGTTGACATTGAGGTGAGCCGACGTCTGGAGAAGCATGTGTTCACTCCAACGTCAAAAAGCCACGAAAGGCCCGTGGTGACCGACACGAGGACAAAGCGACTGTGGGGGGTGGTGACAGGAGCAAGCGTGCCCGGGGCGGGGGGCCTGGGGAGCTCGGGTCGGGCCCCTGTCCCTGCTCGGGCTCCGCGGCAGCCCCGGTCCCAGGGTGGGAGAGCCCTGCTGAGCAGACTCGTTTCCCGGGGGCACGAGGGCGCTTTGTCAGAAGCGGGCGGCCGGCAGGCTGCGGCCCGGCACCTGCACAGAAGAGGGGCTCCGAGCCTCAGGGTGCTGAGGTCTGGGGCTGCTGCCCTCGTGAGCAGGATCAACGTCAGGGCCGGTGAAGCGAGTCGCTGCTGCCGGAGGCTCCCGGGGGGCCGGTGAAGCGAGTCGCTGCTGCCGGAGGCTCCCGGGGGTTTGCGTGGCCCCGGCGTCCTCTCGGGGCCAGCACCCCCTGAGGGCCCCCGGCCACGGGCTGATCGCAGCCGTGCATGTGGACAGATGCTAAGGAAACTTCCCACCTGTTCCAGGTGAGGCTTTGGGCAGGTGAGCGTGCCGACCCCGTGCCCGGCGCGGGACGGGGCTGCTGCGGGTGAGGAGGGTGTGAGAGAGCGACCCCCCGAACCGTCGGGCCCAGGTGGAGAGCGCCCGCCGTCTGGGCGTCCTTCCCACTCACGGGCACCACGGGGTCCCTTTCAGCTGTTCTGGTGGGGACACAGCCTGAGATGCGCCTCCCTGAGCTGCGGCGCCCCGCAGACAGAGCCAGCCCGTGGCAGAGCTGTGGCGACGACCTGGTGTCTGTTGGCGGCCAGGAGGGGTCCGCAGGGAGGAGGCGCACGGAGCCCCGCTTTCTTCCAGGATAGAAGTGCCTCGCCCTACCTGTGGCCTGTGATGGCGGTGCCGCGAGGGCCTAATCTCAGAGCCCATGTGGCACCGGGACCCTGGGCTGCTCTGGGAAACGTGCCAGGGAGCTTGGGGCACTGCATGGGACTCAGGGATGGGAGACTGAGCGGCAGCAGCTTTGGCCATCCACCTTGGCTTAGCCGAAGGAGTCACCACGTGTATAACACAAGGGAGAGGATGCTTATCTGGCTGGCCATGGAGAGCACACAGTAGGACTATGCACCGCAGTCCCACACTCAGGCACCCGTAGGTGCTCCGTAAAGGCCGCCCCGCCCCCGTCCCTGGGCACCTGGGCCAGGCCCCTGCAGGAGCTCGCAATCTTCCACCCTACCCTGGGGCCACCCTGCCCTTGTCTGGGGAATGTCAGCTCTCTCTCTAAGGCAGTGACCACAGGGCATTAGTGCCTGCCATGTCCCCGGAGGAAGGCAGCTCACGTGCAGGGACAGGCAACCTGTGTTTGCAGCACTGCTCACCGGTGGCATTTCGCGAACGCGTGCACGGTGGGACCCCGGCGGCGGTGGCCACAGAGCACCCGGCATTCTGCAGCCAAGCCCCTGGCCTCAGCCGGCGAGCGGGATGTGGGATGCGAGGTGCAGGGGGCAGGGGGACAGGGAGCCAAAAGAGGGGGAGCACGTGCCCCGAGGCCGACGGCTGGCAGGCCCCGGGCCAGCACGTGCGGCTACAATCGGGGGCTTCAAACACTGTTACCTGAGTCCTCAGTTTGATCATGTCGGCCTCCATCTGGGAGTTGGACTCGTTCAGCTCCTTGATTTCTTCGTCCAACTGCTTGATCTCCTCATCGTTTTCTATGCCTGCACGGGGGACAGGGCTGCGTTACAGCTACGGGACGTGAGCACGGAGTTACAAGTTTTCCTTGCTCTTTTTGTATTTGGGAGTGAATTTGCTGGAAAAAATATATTCTTGGATTTAAAAACCAACAACAGTGACAGTTTGTGTGTCCGTCCGTCCCTCCCGCTGCCTTCCTCGTGATCATGGCCCCTGAACCACGGAGGAGGCCAGCCGAGCCTGCAGGCCCCGTCACTGCGCGCCAGGGTGAGGTCTCCCGGGACGGCCCACCACCGTCCCGGCCCTGAGCTGCAGGTGGGGACCTGCTCCAGCCCAGCACCTGCCTCCTGGTTCTGTTCCCTGTCTGTCTGTCTCTCTGCTGCCACTGGGGAGATGTGTCAGGCCCCCGACACGGTGCGCGCTCAGGGCCGCCTCCCGCCCACACTGCAGGGGGGACCGTGGCGGTGGCCGCGGGTTTTAGGCGTCTTCCGAAGGGGTCTCCCCACAGAGGACTTCTCACTGGTGCAAACTCCTCCTCCGTTCGAATGTGGAAACGCGCTTCCACAGACACCGCTGGGGCCCTGGCAGCCTCTGTGTGCCCCGGGGGCCTCGCCAGGCTGCTTGCTGGCAGCGGGACACGCCAGGCGGGAAAGACCCAGACCCAGCGTCATTTTGGCCATCGGGTCTCACACGGCAGAAGGTACTCAGGGGAAGAAGAGCAGGACGCCCGGAGATGCCATCACCCTTGACAAGCTGGGACACAGGTCACAGGGCACAGTGGGGATGCTCATGTGAAACCATGGGACAGGCACAGAGCCTAGGCTTTGGGGTTCCCAGGCAGATGCCCTTCTTTGGCTCTGCAGACAGAAGGGGCACAGCCACTGGGAGGGAAGGCCCAAGACCCAGACCCTGCAGGGGCTGGGTGAGCGGGTCCTTCCTGCTGAATGTCCCCCAGAGACCCCCCTGGGGACATACGGGCCCTGAGCCTGTCGAGTGTCCCTCATCCTCCCGCCCGGAGGGACTGGCCGTGGCCCCCCGACCCCAAGCCTGGGTCTCGTGGCCCCATCATGGAGGCCCCGGCGCACGTCCCCGGCATGAGAGTCGCCATCAGCTGCCTCCTAGGAAGCGGTTCTCGGCTCCCTGGAAGTCCTCCAGCGATGGGGTGTGCCCTTCCTCAGGGACACGCTGTTTCACTGTCCCCTTCCTGCCTGTGACCCGACGGCAGTTTCGGGCGAGTTCCTGCACGTGACACGTGGCAGGCCGGACACCTGTGCTGGGGGCAGGCGATGACGTCACTGCCGCAGCCGAGGCCTGAGGGTCCCGATTCCCAAGTCTTTACCCCCAGCGGGGCTCGCCAGGCGGTCCTCGAAGCTGCGAACAGCCCAGGCGCGGCCACCGTCTCCCTCGTGGCCTCCCACGTGGCCTCCCGCGTGGCCCCGTGCCTGGGCTGTGCTGTGCCCCATTTCCCAGCGGGTTCTTCACGTCATTGCTCTTCAGGTTTTCGGTCTGAACGACCCTAGACCGTCTGTCTCCGCCGACACTGGACCCGCATCGGCGCGCTGTGCGGTCTCGGCCTCTGGAAGCCCCGGCGCCCGTCGTTTGCCGCCCGTGCAGAGCTCCCCTGACAGACGCCACTCGTCATTGGCTCAGAAGCTCCCCCTCCGGCCCTGGCGGGGGTGGGGGGCTGTTTCTCCGCAGGGTGGGGGGTGCTAGCCGCGGGCGCGCACGAACGCACCGCCCACGGGAAAGCCAGCGGCCCTCGGAACCGTTTCCTACAGACGTCGGGGAAGAACGCGGACTTGTATCCTCGGACGGCGGCTACGTGTGTCAAGAGCGGACGTGCTGGGGCTTGCGAAGGCGGCGGCGGGGGGCCCTGCGTGGGAGGCTGGGGCGGCTCCTCCTGGGACCCCCGCTGTGGACCCTCGGCGCCGTCCCGTCGGGACGTTTGATCTCGGTCACCCCCGACGCGAGCAGTGAGGACGGCTCCGGCCGGGTCCCAGCGCCAGGAGAGCGTGTGGGCGCCGGCAGTGGACACGTGGAACCCCAGACCAAACGACTCGTTTTGGGACGGGCGGTTTGGAGATCACCAGCTCATCCCAAAGCCGGAGACCGGTGGGGGAAGTCGTGGGTCTGAGAACCTTGACGGAGTCGTCTCGGCCGGGCTGCTGGACGCGCTCCATCCACAGTGCTGGGGGACGCGAAGCGACCAGAACAGCCGGCACGTGGACACCTTTGTGCGGGGCCGGGACTCTGGCAGACACAAGCTTCGAGTGGGTCAGCCGGAGCGCCGGGGAGCACGTGGTCTCCCGGAGGGTGGCTGGAATCTCGGAGGGCCATTCTACCGATCCGGATTTTTACGAAAGAGGATCCAACAGTGACCACTTGCTCTTTAACTTTATCGAAACCGACTCGGAAGCAGGGTCAGAGGTCGCAGGATCTGGGACAGACGGCTCCCGAAGGCGGGGCACATCTCCGAACCGCCGGGAGGGTCTGAGACGCTGGGGGCTGGTAGCCTGGCATCTGAAATGCGGTGGACGTGGGATATAAATCCGTGTCTTCCCACGTGACAGTTCCGTGATGAGAATTTTCTTAGTCCTTCCAACCCTGCAGTTCCTCCATTGCAAAGTGCGCCCCGGACACAGCGGGAGTAAGAGGTCGCTTACTCTCCGCGAGAAGACCCCTGACTCAGCGGGACTTGCCAGGTGGCGGTGGGAGAAGCCGCACAACCGGGTCGTCTGAGAAGCCAGAGACCGGCGAGCTCCGTGGGCTGTGCGCTCAGCGGCCCGAGAAGCGGCACAGGCTGCTTTTGTGCTGCTGACTCTGCCGGGAGCGGACGCGTCATTAGAAAGAAAAGGAAGAGGAAAAACACAGCATGTGGTCTGGCGCCTTGGGCCTCATTTTTTGCTGAATTAAAGAATTAAAAACACAGTTCCTTTTTATGTCTTATCCTTTAAACTTCTTATTCTAAATTTAAATAGTTTCATATATCTCCCAAATCGTATGCTGCACAGCCTTAACTATGTGTCCATCCGAGCCTGGGCCAAGACATTCAGTCCGTAGGATTCCTGAGAGACGTCCGCTGCGTAAGCCAAGTGCTGTCACCGAACCAGTCTGCAGGTCAGATCGGCTGCCTGAGAGAGGTCGTTCTAAGTCCAAAAAAATGACAGCAAGGACCCCATGACGCCCTCCCATCTCTGATTTCCCCTCTGGGAGTGCTGGACGGATGGACGGGCGGCGTCGGAGGTTTCGTCTCTGGGAAACGGGAGCAGACACTGCTCCCCCAGACACGCTCTCGCTCTGTGCGCCGGCACTCCTGGGCTGTGCCCACAGAGCCCGGCTGTGCAGGCGGCTCCTGCCGGGTGCCAGGAGGCACTTCTGTCCAACTCTGCAGGCTCCTCCTGTGAAGGTGAGATGAGCAGCACCATGAGGGGCAGGGAGAGCGCTGGCAGGAGACAGATGGACTCTCCTCCCCTGGGTTCAGGAATCGAGAGGAATCTGAGTGTCTGGAAATGAATTTCCTTAAAGCCGTGAATGTGCACCTGCCCCTTGGACACCCTGAGGGCCCCAGGGCTCAGCACAAGGCCCGCTCCTGGAGAGGGGAGCCCACCAGACCTGGGAGCGCAGACTGGGGTGCTGGGGAGAAAGTGGCTGCGCCCCGGGGGCCAGCGCCTTGGCCGGCTCATTGATGCCTGTGTCCCAGGGCAACACCCTCCTCTCGGGGCGGCTCAGCGAGAGCAAGACGTTTGTTAACTGCCTGCGCAGGTGACAGAAGTCACAGTCCCCTCCCCCAGCGTCCTGTCTTCTACGATAATAGAGGAAAGCAAAAGGAGGGGTTATCTCATTTACTTCTTGGTAAAAACCAACGAAGAACCAACACAGAGGGGGGGCAGGGACAGCAGGGGGCTTCGGAGGGGCGGCTGCTCTGGGAGACCGCTCGGTGGGAGAGAGAAATCACAGCGACCTTGTGTGGGAGCAGAGGAGACCAGACTCGCCTCGAACCTTGAAGAGTAAGAACGAGGAGGGTGGGCAGGATGGACAAGGGGTCCAAGGGGTTTCAGAGCCTGAGGACACCTAGGATAGCTCCTTTCCAAGCAGGTGCACACTCGAGAGAAGGAGCCGGAAGCCCAGCGTAGGGGCTGCTTGGCCACGTCGGCTCCACCGACTGAGTGGGGGCCTCCTTGAGGTCCTGTCGCTCAGTGCAGGCCAGGATGTGGACGCTTCCGGCACCTTTGCTATGGACGTGTACAAGCAACAGGAAGGTTCTACACTCAAGATACCAACGAGAGCGAGCAAGAGGGAGACGGAGCTAGGGCAGCACCAAAACCAGGTTCTGAAGGAGGAACAGAGCTTCTGGGGAAAGTGGGGTGCTCACGCCTCATTCCCAGGAGCAGCGTGCTGCCCGTGAGTTGGCCACATGGGGCGCGAGCAATTCTGGACTGTCCACATCCCACGCCACAGCCCTGGCACCGAACCAAGTGGGCTCCGGGCTTAGTAAGAAGGACTCTGGTCTGGGCGTGAAGAAGGTCTGCACAGATGGGAAGTGACAGGCTGCTGCCTGCCCCAGGCTCTGGGACACGAGTGTCCTTGTCGCACACACATGCACCCCGGAGCCTGCCACAGAGAGCCAGGCTCCGGCCCTGAGCCCCGAATCAGGCCTCCTGTGTCGGGGTGCAGACCGGTGGGTGTGTGGTTCCCCACGGGATGGAGCATCCTGGCGCCTCCCGGGAGGCAGCACACACCACTGTTCTCATCCACGAGGGCTCGCTGGTTCCGAGAGCTGCTGTGCCTGGCACAGCCAGAGACAGGACCCTGGACTCCCCTGCCCCTTGGAAAAGACCTGGCCTCTGACGCCCTGAGACTCGTGTCCCACGACTCCCTGCCCGGGGGATGGCCCCTCCTCAGAGTGTGTGATCCGCCCGTGTTTCCTTCTCGTTCCCGCTCTGGGAGGACAGCCCCGCTCCCGGCTGCCTCCCTCCCAGGCGAATCAGAAGCGGACCAAGTGGACCCACTGGCCCAGAGTCCACGTGGATGCAGGGCTGTCTGGGGTGACGGGCCACGTGGGGTGGGCTGGAAAGAGTCTCGGTGGCGGTTTCTTCCTGGCCATGAGCGCTGCCCTGTGATCGCCCAGAGCAGTGAGGGTGGGCCTGACAGCTCACGGCGGCGGCCCCATATGGGGCCTCAGGCCTGCGGGCGCCCCAGGGGCCCCAGAACGTCTGGGGGCAGCACTCCCTCTAATCAGGCTCTGGCCTCCGGCACCAGTGCCCGTCAAGCAGAAGCCGGGAGGCTGGTGTCCACGCCGGCAAGATGCAAAAACTGTGGCCCGGGCCATCCTCCGTCCATGGCCAGCACGCAGAAAGGGCTGTCCAGTGCAGGCCACGCCCAGAGGCCCTGAGCTGTTGTCAGGACCTGTCATTAACATCGGGGGGCCCCGGACTCCCTGGCCTTCCTGCGAGGGCAGCGGCCTCAGGTAGAGCCTGAGCGCCGGAGGCCCAGGTCCACGGGGGCGGAGCTGGGCACGCAGCTCCAGGGATGGGTCCAGGGACTTCGCCCAGGCGTGACCTAGGCCCTGCGGTGCTCGCTGCTCTGATGAGCCCGCTGGGAGGGCGGCGCCTGCCCCGGGCCTTTGCCACCCCAGCTCACTGTGGGCTGGCCCCGCACTGGTCAGCCTGGCTCCGCGCTGGCTCCCGGCTCCCAGCAGCCTCCCAATGCTGAGGAGGGCTCCCCGCTCTTGCCCTTCAAGGCCCAGTTGCTGAGTGGTTGCATGTTCTCTTTCTGCAGTCCCCAGAGTGACGTCCCACGGGGTCTCCCCAGCACCCAGTCAGCTGCTCCCCCTGCCCTCCCCTTGTTTTCGTCGGCCCATCCGTGCGTACGCTCACGTGGGGTCTGTTTCTGCTTGAAGACACCTTCCTTAGCGCATAGCGTTGAACCATGAACTCTGACCTCATGGCCAACAGCACAAGACTCAGTGTGGACGGGGCTCGCCCAACACACCCGTGCCCCCTGGGTGCCACACAGCCCTGGTGCAAGGAGCACTTGCCCCCACCACGTGTGGGGGCCTTTCACACAGAAAGCACCAATAAAAGCCACAAAAATTTGGGAACAGTCCCTTTTAGGAAACCACGGAAAGGACCCTGTTACAGGATGAGCGTGGTCTGGTCCCCTCAGCCCGCAGCCCCACACTTCTCCTGCCCTGCCACGCCCCAGTGACCAGGACAACAGAGGAACTCTGGCAGCAGAGGGGCTCACAAATGGCCCTCCTGGGGGGCCCCGCACTCTGCACCCCGGGGCGCCCACAGGCAGGTGGTGGGAGGTGTGCTTGCAAGTGGTGGGACTGGGAAGCTGAGCACGGTGGGGACAGGAGTGCGTCCTGGACTCAGGCCCTGCAGGAGCACCTGGGGGCCGAGACACAAGGGGGGGCTGCCGGAGTTCTGGGGAGCAAATCCCTGGGACCGTTAAGGGTCCCGGCGAGTGATGAGTTTGGGGATGCCCCCCCTCCCAAGCCAAGGGGACTGGCTTCTTAGTTGTGGCTGGAATGACCGCGCCCCAGCTTTTGAAGTAGAGACATCGCAGCCATGGGTCCAGGGCTCTCGCTGCTCCTCCGGAGGAGACGGGGCCGAGGCTATGGTGCCCGGTGGGGGGGGGGGGCGCTCACCGTTGCTGGCCCGTTGTCGGATGGTCAGCATCTGCTCTCCCGACAGCTTCGCCTTCTTCATGGCCGACGTGGCTCGTGGGCATCCCGACAAGCTGGGGACAAGACAAGGCGGCATGAGTTGGGGGTCTCGGGAGGACCCCAGCCCTGCAGGGAGGAGAGGCGGGGCGAGGGGTGCCACGAAGGGGTTTGGCCAGACTGGCCGCTGGCAAAGGGCCAGCGTGGTGGACGCGGCATGACCCGCTCCCGCCCGTGAGGGCGGCTGCGTCTGCCTGTGGGCTCAGGGACAGCTCTGGGGGGACACAGGCCGGTTGTGGCCTCCGTGGAAATCGCGGCAGCCAGGCTCTGGGGCCGGCCGGAGAGGACGGCCCTTCACCATGTGCTCCTGGGGTTTGGAGGGAGCGACGCTCTGGCCTTAGAGGTCGTCCTAACTATGGAAAGTGCCAGACTTGCGCAAGGCCTGAAGGAAGACCGGATTTTGAACATATAAATGCAGGGAGAGCAGGTGATGAGCTCAGCCCAGACTCAGCCCTCCTGGCTCAGCGCACGCCCAGCTTCTCCTCCCCTCCTGCCCCAGTACATTATTGGGGGGTGGGTGCCAAGACAACCCCACTAGCACGATCTCACTTGAATCTTTAAAACCCATTTGCCACCGACATCAAAGTTGCAGCCTCTTTGCAGACGTCCCAGCCACCCGCACGTTGCTGACACTGGGTCCCCTCCGAGGGTCCCCTCCGAGGGCTCTGCCCTGGGTACGGGTCCGAACATCTGAAGACTGTGTTCCCAGGACGGCTCCCCCCTTCTTACCTTTCGTGCTGTGTACGCCTGGAGGACGATTCTGCACCCTGGGCACCTCCCACGGCCCTGAGCCTGGGCTGCATCACACCTACCCCTGGGGGCTCCCCTCACCAGCCACCACCCGAGGGCACCCCCAGGGGAACCCCAGCCCTCGTGACACGGAAATGACACACATGCACATGGCTGTGTGTCCAGTATTACATGTATGTTTACATCCTACGTTTCATCCGTAACTAGGTGCCAGGCGGCCCCTGGCCACAGCTCTGCGGTGCGGTCAGGGCTGGTCACGGTTGTCAGCAATTAATTCACCCTAAATATGTCCACGCAGATGTCCTCTCACGGCTCACAGCAACGTCCACGTTGTCTCTGATAAGCCGTCCGTGAGAGGCTCGTGTCTGGGAGCTGCTTCAGAGGGCCCCGGAGAGGCTGAGTCATCTCCGCCCCGGTCGCTCTTCCCGGGACCCGCGTCTGCTGGTGCTGGTTCTGGACTAATGGGTGACAGTCCCCCAGGACCGTCAGGCCCCTCTCTTCTGCCTGCCTCCCCCATCTTCTCAGGACTCTGTGCCCCATGTTGGCCAGTGCCTTTGGATGGTGTGTGTGTCTGCCCCCAGCCCCGCTGGCCTGTCTCCAGCCCCCGACCCTTGGGACAGCACCAGCAGCCCTGGCCAGTTGGCAGCCTGGTGGTCTTCCCTGTCTGTGACCACCGGGGCTGCTCCCCAGGGGCCATGTCCTTCCAGCCCTGTCTGGCTGCTCCCTGTGCTCGGCCTCTCCCCGCTTGATTCTCTGCCCTGAGAAGAAGGTGTTCAGACGTCCGTGATGCCGCAGTACGTGGACGCAGATCTGCGAAGGGGAGGCATCAGTAGAGTGAAGCCAGCGGAGGGGACGCACGCAGGTCCTCCTATGGGCACCCAGAATGCCAGCCCCAGACCTGAGCACGACAGCAGCCTCTGAACACCATAGAAACACGGGCTTCCGGAGCACGCTGACCTGCAGAACCCGGTTTGGTCTTCCCTCGTTTCCCTCAGTTTTCAGATAACAAAAGGGCAGGCCAGGGATGGAGAGGATGGTGTCCTTCCCAGAGACATCCCCTGAAGCTGGGACACTGAATCGGGGCAGAGACAGGCCCACGGAGCAATGTGCTTTGTTCAAGCATGCCTGCCCGGGCTCAGCGACAGCACGGTCCACATGGGTCTGATGTGGAAGGGCCCCCTGGCACTGACCTGGGTGCCGGGCAGGTCCGTGGGCTCCCCTTGGGGCTTGTGCTGACGTCGAGTCATGGTGTGCCGGCTCCTGGGGGCCCAGATGGCTGCAGGACTCACACCCTCCACTTCGAGGAGTGGACCCTGAGGGCTCAGGGTGTTTCCCTTGGAAACCCCCCTAAGTAAAACTGCACTGCTCTGAGTGGGGACTTGGAAAGACGCAGCTAACTGGTGGCCCCGAGACGTCCAGCTCCAGCCCCAGACCCAGGCCAGGGCGGGCTGCAGGCAAGTGCTTCAGAAGGACAGAGGGAGGGAGACCTTCAGTCAGGACCCGGCCTACAGGACCTCCTTCAGGAGAATCTTCCAGCTGGAAAGAGCGAAATAAGGGAATGTTTCCGGGAGGCGTGGTTATAACGGTGTGGGGGCAGGGGTTCGTCCACGGGAGGGCCCCCGGGCTTGCGAGCAAGCTGACTGCTGCAGTCCGGAGGCTGCCGGCCACCCAGGGAGGCTGGGGGAGACATTTAGAGGCGCGGGCCTCAGACAGACTGGGTACGGTGGTGTCGGCGGCTCACGTCTCACTTGCAAGAGAGCAGATCTGGTTGGTGCCACTGGGCCCTTAGCGCAGACACCTGCTGGCCCTGAGTTACAGTCCCACCCGCTTCTGCAAGCCCGCTTATGGGACAGGTGTGGCGTGCGTGGCCAGACGCCAATGCCACAGGTGCCAAGCCCCTGCTTCCCGGCACTCGGGGGTTTCGATTCCCCAGTCCAGAACCAGCGGGAGGGACACCCAGTGGGAGGGACACATGGTGGGAGGGACACCAGGCAGGAGGGACCCACGGCAGGAGGATCATCAGGCAGGAGGGACTACCCGGCGGGCGGGTCAACCTCAAGGACGGCCTGGGGACAGTGTCCGGCGCTGGGGCTGCTTCTCCTGCTCTCTCTGTGCGTGCGGACCACCGTTCTTTCTCTCTTCTCCCACCTGCTGGAGACTCCTGTGAGCCCGCTAGGCCAGCAAGCCCCAGGGATCCTTCTCTCGGTTTTAAAAACTGTCTTCTTTTCTCATTTTATAATTTAAGAGAGATTTCCTCAACTTTACCCTCTAACCTTCCAACTAAACTTTTTATCTCATTTGTCTTTGTTTTAAAGAGAACTTGTTCCTTTGATTTCTCTTGGGTTACGAGGAGTCCGTCATATTACTCCGCTTGTGCTCCTTTTCTATCTGCTGACAAATTAAAACATTCTCTCTCCTGAAATGTCTGTTTTCTCCGTCCTTTTCTTTGTTAAAGTCTGCTTTGCTTTCTGCCACTGTAACTTAGTGCTTCCCTTAAATGGCGGGTCATCCTGGGCTGTTCATCCCCATCTCCCGAGTGTCACCCACTGAGGCAGGTCTCTGGGTGGGGGGGCTCCCCTCCTGTCTGGAGGTCAGAGGGGACACACATGGGCTGAGGCTGTGCCCACAGCAGCTTGGGAGCCGGAGGTGGAGGGCCTCGCCCTGCACGGGGCATTCCTGCCTCCCACAAACCGGGGTCCCCGTTGCGGAGCGCCCCTCCCCCGGGCGCAGGGACGCAAGGGGTCTGAAGCCTCGCTCTCCTCAGAGGTTTCCACCTCCTGCTGCTCCCAAGGCTGCGCTGACTCCTGCTGCAGGGTCCTGGGGCCCGTGCGCCGCGTGCTCACGCCTGGCTTCTGCCCCCGCCCCCGCCCCGGCGTCCATCCGGGCGCCTGCCGGATCCGAGACCTGCGTCGCCTCAGCTCCCGGGACTGCATGCAGGGAACGGAACTCCCTTTGCTTTCTACGTTTTTATTATTTTTATTTCATGGGTTTATAAAAGGAGAGCAGGCCATTTGGTGGAATTTTGAGATCAGTGGAGATAAATGTGTTTTTGGACTGTGGCCCAGGAGTCCTAGAGAGGTGGCTGCCACCACCGGGCACAGGGCCATGTACCCGGAATCCGCATCGACGGCTCCTCTCTCCCCTTCTGTGGGTCAGGGTTGCAGGGAGCCTGGCGGCTCTTCCTCCTCAGGGATGACTCTGGCCTGGAGCGACCTGGGCGGCCAAGGGCCTGGACTCTTGGTCCAGGGGACAGAGGGAACGTCCAAGTGGGTGGCCGAGAGACGGCAGTGCCCAGCCCCTCATCAGTGACAGTGACAGAAGCCCTGAGAGGCAGTGCCAAGTGTCTGGTGGCAGGCAGCACGACGGGGCTGGGATCCACGGTCCCAGTCGCCACACAGCCCGGCACCATCCCCGTTTACCTGACAAGGAACTGGAACCCTGTTGAACCCATTTGGGTTTTGTGTGAAGCTCGTCCTAACAGGGAGGACTCAGTTTTTCTTTTGTCTCTCCTGCTGCTTGTGAACTAACTCCAGACTCTGTCATTGCCGTGGGTCAGTTGTCCCCCCGAGAAGACACGTTGATGTTCCGGCCCCCAGAACCTGCAACGAGGACCCCATTTGGAAAGGGGACTCTGCAGATGTGATCAGGCTAAGACAGGTGCGTGGACGCAGGGACGGCACTCACGGCTCCCAGCCTCGCGCGTTGGGGGGCCACGGGTCCGGGCATGTCTGCCCCGAGGGTCCGTGAGGGTCCGTGATGGCCGGCCCACCACTGGCCGTGGCAGGAGGGGGTCGGAGGAGCGCAAGGAGTGTGGGTGACTCTGGAGAGAGAGTGCGGTCCTCCTCCCTGGGGCCACAGGGCTCCCGCGGGCTGTGGGCCCCAGTGGAGAAGAGCCGGTGACACCTCCTGGAGGCCCACAAGGAGCCCAGCACTCTGCCCGACACCTTCCCAAGCCACTGTGCAGTGCATGTCCCAGGCTGGGTCCTCCAGTGGACTCAGGGGTCCACGCGTGCCGCCCACTGGACACCTTTCCTCTCTGTGGGCCGTGTGCCCAGGGAAGAGCGTCTTGCCTTCCTGGCATCAGTTGTCTGATCTAACAGCCGGACCATACAGATCTCAGGGCGCTGTGGTTCCGTGATGATGTATGTGTTTCTCAGCATCCGACGGAAGAAGGGCAGCGTCCAGCTTTCCTCTTCTTGGGCTCTCCAAGACCATCGCCCCCACATCCCAAAGGTGGACCACATCTCCCAGCATCCCTTGGGAAGACTACGTCTCCCAGCGTCCCTTGCAACAGGGGCTGCTGTGCCCTGGGTCTACCTGGGGGGGATGGGAAGGAAATGCAGGTGCCCCCAGAGCACTGAGATGGTCGATGCACGAGTAGCCCCCGAGTTAATTAACATTAATTAACTCAATCAATTAATTAATTAACTCATGTTGATGCAGTTCCCTTGGCAAGTATCAGGCAAAACAGACATTCGGAAAAAGGCCGCGTCCCCCCTTGTGGTGGACTGTAAGGAAAGTGAAAATGACATACATCCGGTCTTGTCTGGGAGGAAAGTTTAAGAGGGTCTAGGACGTGAGCTTTTTAAAAAATATTTCATTCTGGTCAAGCCCAGTGAAAGATGAGACTCAGTTCCAAGACTGCTGGTTAATTTTCCCGGGTTAGCCCCGGTGACTTTGATTTCTGCCGGACTGTGAGGTCTGCTGGTCACGTGCATGCCCCACGCAGCCCCGTCCCTCGCCTGGCCTGGGGACGCGAGGGCACCTGTGCCTCTGGGCTGTCACCGAGACTCAGAGGGCTAGCCCGGGCAGGCGCTTACGATGCCGCTGGGCACACAGAGCCCCCGCACATGCTGGGGGGGTGAGGAGGCCTCTTCCGGGCAGGGAGGAGGTGGGGAAGAGAGTTCTAGATGAGGGGGGATGGGTTCCGCGGCCGGCTGTGGGGAGGGGATGGTCCTGGAGACCCAGCCAGGCCCAGGGGCCAGCGGGTTCGGGCCGGGCAGTGGGGTGCACCGCCGGGGCAGCCAGCCCCTCCCGGCTCTCTGCCCGCCCCTGCCCGCCCGCACCCTGCTCTTAGTGACCCCCAGCTCCGAGTGCCCAGGTGTTTCCCCAGGGCTGCTCCAGGCAGCCACCTGTGTAGCTTTCTCACGCCCACTGGGTGCTGCCCGAGTGGCTGGTGGACACTCACCGGGTCCTGAGGGCCCGCCCACTGCCCACTCACCCCGTCTCCGCAGCAGCTTCTCGGGACACCCGCCCTGACCCCAGCCCGGGCTCTGACCTCCCCGAGCTCTGCACGCCCATCCTCCCCGCTCTTCAGTGCTCTTCTGTCCCTGTCTTTCCCTATTTCTCTCTTCCTGAGGCTGTGCCCCCCCCCCGTCTGACCCCTTGGGGGATAATGGCCATCACCTGTGTCTCTTCTACCTTCAGTGTACCTCTGCTTGCTTCCCCGACACCTGCCCTCTGCCCTCTGGCCTATCCCAGGCCGGTTTGGGTCACCGGGACTCTGAGCTGAGTGGTCCCCAGCTGGGTTTTCTGGAAGACCCTGAAGGCCCCAGGGAGGCACATGCGGCCAGGGGATGGGCCTCGCGGCTGTTGCTTCAAGCGACAGCATTCATTCTGCTCATGGCTGCCCTTCGAGGGAAGTGGGGGTGGGGGGCAGCCCCAGTGGGGAGAACTGGTCACTCCGGAAGACTCAAGAAGTATTCCTCGATCGTGGTGGGCAGGAGTTATAAAAACGTGCCATATAATCCAAAAACAAGGAACTCTACTTTCCTTGTTGCCGGAGTATTAGACACACACTCCAACAGAAATTTGTCTGATTTACATGAGGACGTATTTGGTTTTGAATGACTTACTTTTCATTTTAAACACTGCTTTTTAAGGAAAACTCAGCCAATCCTTAAGATAAAATAAGAAAATTTCTATGTCCTTTACAGTGGCCCTGCTCAGGACACAGACTGGAGCCCCCACCTCCCTACAGGGTAGAGAGTGTGGACCCCAGTCTCGAAGGAACAAAATAAATGAAACAGTTTCACAGCCTGTGGGGACGGGGGGGGGCCCGCAGAGCTCGGTGGTTCCTACTGTCCTCGTGCCCGGCCGCCCCAGACCCATGCTCTGGCTTCCTCTACTGCTTACGTCCTGGCACCGCCGGCCACGATCCCTGACCCCTCAGGAGCTGTCATATTTTGGCGGAAAGAGGAAGAGCAGGAAACTTTGGGGTCAGTGGAGTCTTTCCTTCTGATTCTACACCTACTGTTTTCACAGCACTGGGGGTCGTAGGAGGGGCCCCGCGTCTCAGTGCACCAATGGGGTCTTCCTGGGGGCCCCTCCTAACTGAGGCCTTAGGGTTTGGGAGGACCACAGCCTGTCGTTCCACACAGCGGGGCCACAGCCTCCACTGGACGGATCTCTGCACCCCTGGCCGGGTTCTTGCCCGGACGACTGTTCCCACACCTCTGGGGAATCGTGGTTTTGCCTGCCAACAGCGCACGTGAAAACAACAGGGTGTGGTTCAGCCTTCTGAGGAGGACGTTCTGACGCCTGCGGCCCATGGGGGACACCGTGCCCAGTGAGATGAGCCAGACGCAGAGGGATGAACCGCAGGATCCCACTCATCGGAGGTCCTGGAGGGGACCCGGAGGTGTGGGAGCAGAAAGCTGATGGTGGGCACTAGGCGCTGGGGGAGGGAGTGGGGAGCAAGGGTTTATGGGGACAGAGCGTCAGTTTGGGAAGACGGCAAAGTCCTTCAATGTCACTGAGCTGCGCCCCAAAATAGTGAAGACGGGAAGGTGTGTCTTTACCACATTGGAAACAAAATGCTGTCAGCTCTGCTCTCGGTGGTGCCGCTCGTCCCTTTTCCCCACCTGCTCCTGGCCTGTTTCCTCCAGGCCCAGTCACACCCTACAAACATGGGCTCCGCCCCCAGCTCCTGGGCCTCAGAGCCCTAACCCTACAGGCACACCGAGGCAACCCTTCCGTTAAGTGCCAGCATCCCATCTGTGGAGCTCGACCGCCCACGGCAGGGCCCCCGCCTCAGATGCCCTCTGAACACCCTGAGACGTCCCCTGGCCCAGGCCCCGTGCAGGCAGGAGAGCGGGGCCGCAGCCAGAGCCCCAGGCTCATCCGCCGCAGCTGGTGATCCTCCCGCGGGGCAGGCGTCCTGGGTCACCTCTGGGGACCTCTGGGCTCCGGCCAGGGCCTGGGCCAAAGAGGGAGCCTTCCTGGCCCTGGGGGCCCGTGGCGAACCCCAGGGGTAGGGTCAGTGTCTGCACACCAGGACCTGGGCCGTCCCAGTACTAGCCGTGGGGTCAGTTCGAGCACAGACACAGAAAGGGCGCTGAGTGTGCCCTGAGCGTGTGCACCTGTGAGGGGCTGCGTGGGCCTCTGTTCACGGCCGTGTCTCGCGGGAGACACGAGGGCTGCAGGCTGAGAGACTAGGTCGGGAAAAGACGTTCTTGCTTCCTTTTGGGCTCACTGATCCCATCTGAGTTTTCTACCTGAGCAGGGATTCCTTTAACAATTAAAAATTGACCTTCCCTTCGAGGAACATTTCAAAACTCGGTGCCGTACTCCCAAACTTCCCACGACTCCTGGTGTGTGAACGGACGTGTTCCCTCTGTGCTGGCTGTGGCTCGAACCGCGGGCCCCCACGCCAGCCGGGTGCATGTGATTTGTCTACACCCCAGCCCTTCCACGGGGAGCCCTTTGATTCCACGGGGCTTCTGCTAAGACCATCGAACTCTATGTATTCCTTCTAAAAGTAAGCAAGTAAAAATTAATGGGACGATTGGCTCTTCTGGAAATTTCCTGATACATTCTTGGCCCAGGCGTGCAGCGGGAGGCCCTGTGCCAAATGCCAGCCTCCTTCCCTGCGTGGGGCTTCCCGCCTTCTTCAGCCCAAAGGGTTAACCTGCACATACTCGTGTGCGTGCGGAATTCCGGCCTGCTTCTCTCTGTGGGTCCTGATCCCGGGCTTCCTAAAGCCTCCGTCCCGAGCCAGGGATGGCAGTGGGATCCGCTTCCCAGACACCTCTGGGGTTTCCCCTTCTCACCAGGGCAGGCCATGAGTTGGGGGCAGCATCCCACCTTCTTTTTGAATTGGGGGTGTGGCGCTAGAAGCGGACGGCCACCCGGCGGGGCTTCCCCGGGCCGGGGCAAGGACGGGGGCACTCACCTCCGGTGGGTAAGGAAGCTACCGCTGACATGCCCTGACCCGTCACAGCCCGGCGTGGGGCACGACATGCCCTCCGTCTTGACCGACTTCCAGGAGAACTGCGAGCCATTGAGGTACCCGTCCTTCTGTCTCTTGGCCGCCAAGGGGCACCCCGACGCGCTGCGATGGGAGGCATACTTCCCGGTTATGTGGCCCTGGCCGTCACACCCGGGAACGGGACACCTGGGGGCAGAAGAGACACACTCTGTGGTCTTGGCGCCGTCTATACTGCCGGCCTCTCCAGCATGGTCAGGATAACCAGGCTCGAAGAAAAACCAGCGCTCCCTCCAGCGAAGGGGAAGAAAGCGGACCCGCTGAGAGCACCACGGAGCCGCGGGTGAGGGGTGTCCCGCCTGGGGCCGGAGGGGGCTGCGCGGTCCGGCAGCAACCGGCATGGGAGAAAGAAGCCGTTCCTGGAGCGAGCGTGGCGCGGGGGTCTGTTTGAAAGACACCACTTTCGGACAGAATCACGGCGTTCACGGCAGAAGGACGCAGAGTCAAGGAGGAATTGCAGGACTAATTTTTATGATTTTATAAACCCGTGGTTTTCCCAAGAGCTAGAAAACATTTGTTTGCCCGGCCGTGTTCTCCAGAGGCCGGCCAACAGCCTCCAGCCAGAGGGGATTTGGAGCGAGACGTGGCGTGTAATAAGGTCTCTGGTAGTGCTGCTGGGCGGGACACCATCAGCACGTTTGGGGGAAGAGATGGGGGGATCTGGGCGGGAGCTGGAGGCCAGCGGTAGGCTGATCCCTGCTCCTGAAATCTCCCCACCGCGGGTGACCGCCGAGGGCCAAGAGGCCACAGCCCCGACGACGCAGGTTGTCAAAGAAGGTGGGCGTGATCCAGGCTCCTCTCGGGCCCCAGGCTGGTGGGTGTTGCATTTTCTTTTTAATGGCAAATTTTACATTCTACACAATTTATAGTACCCACTTACTTTGCTAAGGTTTATTTTAATACTTTTGAATTTTGATTTTGTTTTAACTGAAAATTTTCTCGAAAGACACGGAGACGAACATTTCAGGAAGACAACTCCAGGTTTATCTTCGGGATTTCTGGGCCCTGGGCCCTGGGCATGGGTTTGGTGCACACGGCTGGGTGGACGGCCTGCCTGAGAGGCCTGCCGTGTGCTGGAAGCCCCAGGCACCCCTGCTCTCGCGGCCTGCCCCGGAGCAAGGCAGACGGCAGCTACGCGGCTTTCGGCCGATGTTGGCTTCCGTCGTTGAAGCCGATACCGTCACAGACGTTTGTGAACTGGCCTCTCCCAGGTGGAAGGACGGCTTCTTCCACCGAGGCCTGGGGCGGGGAGGGGGAAGGGCCAGGGTCCACCCGGGGCTACGGGAGAGGGTCCCGGGGCCCATTACTCAGGGTGTCAGACGGGTGGACAGTCCCTGGCCACAGCACCCACTGTTTAGACGGCGTGTTCAGCCGCCGGGAGGGGTGCTCTGGGTACGGTTCCAGATCTGGCCTTCGGGTGACCGCCGTCCCCTCCTCCCTGCTGCTCCCACCGGCAGCCCACCCACCCCCTGCCCGCCTTGCACGCGTACCTGATGGGCTCCTGGTCCTCTTTGTCTTCCTTGCTCTGTGCTATCCTGATGCCGCTTTTCTTTGCTCTCGGGCAACCTGAAAGACTGAAGAAGGGACACGGCTTCAGCAAAGGTCGGCTCTGCCGGCAATGGCTGGCTTCCTCCCCACAGCAGCCGCTTGGACCCCGCTTCCCCCAGCAGCCGGAGCTTCTCCCCATGAACACCAAGTCGGGGAGGAAGGTCCTTCTGGAGGCGGCCCCTCTGCGTGGGAAGAGGCCGGGTGGCCGGGCACAGAGAAGGGGCCATGTGGAGGAAGAGAACACGCGCTCCCTGGGTCTCCCTGGGTGAGCCGTTCCCCTGAGCCCTGCCGCCTGGGGGGACCAGGCGGTCTGTTCGGATCCGTCTGAAGTACGACTCCAGTGTGTCTGCAGAAGACGCAGAGGAAGTGGAACATGATTACTTCATTTAATTGTCGAAAGCTTGGAAATAGGAGCTCCCGCTTAGCTACAGGAAAATTTCCGGCTGGGACAGAAACGCAGTCGCGTACGTGTGGGCGCACACAGGCTGACGGCTTGTCCACGACTCTGCACGAGAACACAGAGAACAGCCGTGACTCCTCGCAAAGAACCGAAGACCAGGAAACTAGGCCTTTTCCCGAGACGCCGGCCACGCGGCCACGGACTCCAGCCAGAGCCACGGCTGTGGCGCAGGTGGGGCGTCCTTCCCGGGTGCTCGCGGGCTCCCTTCCGGGCGCCTGGGTTCTCAGGGGAGGGGCGGCTCTGTCCGCAGGAGGCCTGTTCCCCAGCCCCTCACTCTGTGTCCTCGTGTTTTTCCTTCTTGTGAGACAGCCAGGCTCCTCTCCAGTGAGGAGGGGCCCCTGCAGGCAGAGGGCAGGTGCGGGGTCCTGGGCCCTGGGCTGGGGCTCTGGACCCCCACGCCGGGCCTTGCGGTCTCCAACGGCATGTGTTCCGAGCCCCCTCACGCATGCCTCCTCTCGTGGGGACACGGGAAAGAGAAGGTATGCCTGCATTCTCTCCCTTTATCCGCCCCTGCGTTTGGAGGTAAAACCTAGGAGAGTGGCTGTCCTCTCCCCCACCTCTGACTGCCCAGCAGCTGGCCACACCATGGTCCGGCTCTTGAGATCTCTGCCTGGAGAAGTGCTCCTGCCCAGGTCTCCGGGACCTGAAGCCGGTGCGCATTCCTGGCTCTGGGCAGGTGACCGCCTGGGGCTCCTGGGAGGCTCCTCCCAGCCCCGTGCAGCCTTGGCACCTGCAGGTCTGAGCCCTTCCTGCCCTCGCTCGCCCTGACCCGGCTCACGCTCCCTGCGCCCCCTTTTCCTTTCCCGGCAGTAGCCACAGGCAGGGCGCGGCCGCAGGCGTCCCTGGAATCTTCCACTTTCTCCCTCCGGGACATAGTGTTTAAGGTGCTCTGTTTCAGACCTTCCCGCGGCTCAGCACCAAAGTCCTCCGTGTGTGCACGAGGCTCCCGGGGCCTGGCCTTGCCGCCAGCCTCCGTCCCCACTGCCCTGACGGCACGTGCGGCCCCCGCCAGTCTCCGCCCCGCGGCCCCCGCGCCCCCCACTCCGGCCGTCTGCAGGCACATCGTTCAAGACATCTTCCTGGGCACAGGTGCCATGCCGGCTGCCCGTCCTGGGGGCCCGGGGAGCCCTGTCCCTGTCCCTGGGCTGGAAGCCACCTACTTAGCACGTGTGCCGCTACAGCGGCGAGCTCTGCGGGTGCCCGAGCCACGTGCTCCGTCCCCTCCGTCCAGGCCGCTCGCCGTTGGTGCCGCGGCGACGCCTGCCTGCGCTGGGGAGCCCGCTGCCCGCCGCCGCGTCCGTTCCCGACTGTGATCTCCTCCCGGAGGAGCCCGTCTCCTCTGAGTGGCGCTTTCGGATCCCTCACCCGGGAATCCTGGGTGACATTTGTGACTGTGCTCTACATGGTGACGGATCCCGGACCGATGTCCCACAGTTCGCCGTCACTGATGTGGGGGCTCGCGGTGTGTCTGAGTCTTGATTTGAGATCTCATGCACTTTGGGAACCACAGCAACACTTTCAGGACCACTGCCCTGTGTGGTTGGGGGCAAGGCCGGGGCAAGAGCCCCGGCAGTGTCCAGACAGGGTCTAGTGGGCTCGTCCGCAGGGCCTCGGGAGGGCTCGCTGTGCTGGACGGACAGACGCTGCGTCCCTGACCCTCTGGCTGCAGAGATGCCCGCGTGGGTACCCACGGCCGTGCTGAGGAGGCCTGAGGAGAGTCCTGGTTGGGCGCAGGACCCCCAGCCCCATGGGCGATCCCTGGTCCTCTCCTTTCCTGACAGGCATGGCCTGGGGCGCCCGGCACACGGACGTGCCCCGGGGAGTCGGGCCCCCACAGGTGGTGGCGTGGCTGCTGTGGGGCTCCCTCTAGGCGATCGGGGCGAAGAGAGAACTCCCACAGGACAGCGGGACTAGACGGGCAGAGTGTTCAGTGACACTGGAGGTCCCCAGCAGGTGCTTCGCAAATGTTTCTTTGTCATGAGGTGACATCCTGGAACCCACCGTGCGCAGCTGCTCGCTGAGCCTGGGAGGCGGTCCCGGGGCGTCCACGGCACCCGGGGGCTCCTGAAAAGCACAGACGCGACTTCACACTGGGGGACAGCTCCTGGCCTTGGGGTCTCTTGCCATGTGGCGATGCATCCGAGGGGCGAGGGGCTCCTCGGGACCCCGGGTGGCGGGACCACGCTGGGCGGCTGGAAGCCTGAGGGGAAACGGCCGCCCGGGGGAGGGTCGCCTCGGGAAAGGGTCCGTTGTCGCTGTTTTTGACCAAATCGAATGGGCGGAGTCTACAGCAGCCGCGGTGCCCCACCGGCCTGTGCAGGAGCGCGGGCTCTCGTCGGCAGCACTCAGCGGCAGGCTCTGTCCCAGGTGCGCAGCCGACTCAGCGCCACGAGGCCGCACCGGTGTGGGGTGGTGGCCCCAGAGAACACGCGGCGACGCCCAGAGACTTCTCGGGTTGTCACCAGCAGAGCCAGGGCTGCCGTGTCCCGTGGGTAGAGCCTAGAGGCTGCCAGCCGCCCCCGAGTGTCGGCAGCAGCATGGGGACAGCCCCGGCAGGCAGGATGAGCCCGGAGAGTCCTCCATAACTCCGTGATCCAGTCCTCCTCGTGGGCCGTCTGAGTCCGCGTGCCCCAGCCCGGTGCTGCCGTGACCTGCTTGGACGGCGAGCTCGAAGCATGGCCCGCGGGGGATCTCTGTGAGGGGGGCGCCCGCCGCGGGGGCTGTCCGTGCCCCTCGTCCAACCGCACTAGCAGCCAGGGAGCATCCCCCGCTCTGACTAAGGGCACCGGGACACACGGGCGGCCACACACTCCGCACCATCCACAGGCCCACTCGGTGCGGCCGGTGGGCAAACGCCGTCTCTCTGGGGGGCCGCCTGCGGCTAACACTGAGCGGCCTCCCCTCTCCCTGCCTCCCTCTCTCTCCCCATCCTCTTCCTTTTTCTTCTTGGGGGGGATGCATCTGAAGCGCCGGGGCTCCTGGACTGTAGGGCGGCTCACTCCATGACCTCAAGTCTGGCCGACAAGGAAGCAGCATCGTATGAGTGGGCGTCCGTATCTGCTGGTGCAGCCGCTCTCCACCGTCCGAGGGTCCTCCTTCACCAGCGTCCTTGTCCCAGCTCCGGCCCTGGCTCGTCTCGCTAACAGAACAGGATGAGAAGTTGGGGCACCTGGCCCCAGGTCCTGATCCACTTTTGTGAAGACCTCGTGTCCAAAGCTTCTTCAGTTCACCTCTGACGCACGGCGTATCTGACGGGATCGCCAGGCTGCGTCTCGGACACCCCTTCTCCTCGGGAGCCCCAGGGCCTGCGAGGAGACCCGTAAAGCGCATCTCCGTGTCTTCAGCTCTGCTCCTGGCTTAGAACGCCGGGACAGCCCAGCGGCTCAAACTTCCTGTTTGAGAGGCCAACCCCACTGGTGCCGGAACGCCCGCCTGTCCGTGACCGTCCCAGGGAACCTTCTAACACACCTGTGTTGGGTCTGTTCCCTGTCCCCTGTTCTGGAAAGGCTGCCACTGGATGACCCGAGCAACGTTCTTGCAGGCGGACCCTGGGCCCATCAGGAGAGTGCGCCTGCTGTCCCAGGAGGGACCCCGGGGCACGGTGCTGCTCTGCCGACCGACGTGGCCGGGACCAAACCGAGCGAGCGCAGGAGCAGGGGCGGGAGGGAAAGGACGCTCCGCTTACCTCCGGTGGGAGGCATAGTTCCCGGTGATGTGCCCGGAGCCGTCACAGCCAGGGGTGGGGCACCTGCAATTAAGAACACAGGACGGACAGAATTTACTGGAAAGAAAGCAAGTGCCCTGGACAATTAAGTTCCTTCTTTATCCAGGAAAGCAAACTCCTGACGGCTTCACCTCCCTACTCGAAGGAGACAAACAGATCCAGAAGCTCCCCGGCTGGGAGCAGGGACCTGTGCAGACTGACCGCGCCACTGGACGCCACTGGATGCCAACCTTGGCTACCTTCTTCCTTTCAAGCCCAATGGCACTTTCCTGAAGAACCACGGATTTCAGTACCTGCCCTGGCTGTGACCCACCCCCGGAGCATCAGGAGATGGACCCTCGGCCAGCCAGGCTAACGGGTACCCCCAGCCCCATGAGGGCAGCCCCCGGGAGCCGAGCACTGGGGACTCAAAGCCTTTCCAGCCGGCGTGGCAGAGCCTGGGGCTGCTGGTCGGCCAGGGGTGGCACCTGCACACACCCGCTGCAGCCCAGCGAGACCCCATCCCCGGGTTCTTAACGGCCACGCTGTGGTCGCCTGAGCGCGACAGCACGTGCTTTAAACCCAGGCTTATCATCACCGCCCTTCATGCCACTCCCGAGGACAGCCGCCCCAGGAGCGATCAGGGGCTGCTGTGGAGACATTTCCCTTCACGCTGGTTTAGTTTTCTCCCACCAGGAATGTACGAATTAAAGGCAAAAAATAAGAAAAAGTTGTTTTTTCCATCAAGTTTGTATATTTAACAAAACAGAAAAAACACACACCCTGCCAGGGAGGAGGGGACTCAGTAAGCAACCGTGCACCTGGTAGTGGCACCTGGGTCGTGCCCCACGCCTGCACCCCTACTCAGGGAGCACCCGAGTTCCGGCAAGGGCAAAAATCGCGCATTTCCAATAGTTCCTAAGCATGTACTGCTCCCGAGGGATTTCTGCTCGGAGAGTCACGGTGGCAGCTGGACGCCAAGCCGGGCCCGGGAGCACAGGGTCCCCCTGCGCCCTGCACGTCCCCCGGCACTGCACAGAGTGGGGCTGGGGTCCCGTGCCGACACCCACGCGTGTCAGTTTTGGGCATTTGGGCGCTGTCTACATCCTCTTCGGTCCCAAGGGAGAGAGCATTAGTTCTCAGGGTGCCGACCTCGTGCCGGCCGTACCTTGCTCAAGGTCAGCGATGGCTTTAGGGCCCCGCTGTGCAGGCGGACAGCGGCAGCCTGGGCCACACGGCACCTGTGTGCGCGCTTGGAGCGAGGGTTTTTAAAACAGACATATTCGAGGCAGAACAGCGGGGCCTTTAAAGTGGAATCTGTACCAAGAACAGAATCTGTACCAACAACCCAGAATCGGATCTTTGACCTGATGTTTTTTTAAAGTGACAGCTGGTTGTGTACCGGTAAAGTTTGGTCACGAGACTCTACTGCCGGCCGCTAAGTAATTACTTTCTAAGTACTGAGCACAGTGACTGGCCTCACTGGGTGATTGCCCGCCCAGCCCCTCGTGCAGAGGGGGCGGTCCGAGAGCAACCAAAATCATTCTGCTGCAGAGAAGCGCATCTCATGCAAGTCTCTGTGTGGAAAACGTATCAGGAAACAGAAAGGTTTCCTACTTGCTGACAATATGCACTTGGCCTGGCCTTTTGCTTTAAAAAAATCCTCAAACTCTTCCTATTTTAAGCACTTGGTGCAAATTTATTTAAAATTTATTCATTTTAACACGAGTAGAAATTTTTCAATATGCCTTTTTTTGGTGAGGGCTGTAGGAGGTTGACATATTCTGTTCAAATTTAAAGTGAGGCGTTATAGCCAAACTAATGCAAATGAAAATCAGATCTGACTAAGTATAAAAAAAGAGAGAGAGAAAGATTTTCAGAGTAGGTTTTGTGTGTTTAAGCCATTTACAAAGGCATCATCTGGTTAAAAAAAAAAAAAGAGGTGTTTAAAATGTCCTCTATCACCGTGAAAACAACAAACAAAATGTTGATTTGGCCCATTTCAGAGCTTCCACTCTGTTGGGAAAGAAAAACCCTTTCCAGAAAGAGTTCTCGCTTTCTTAAAAGGTTTGCTCCTCTTGTCAAAGGCTCCAGTCACACAGATGGTGCAGTCCCAGGCTGGGGGACCCGTGTCTGCTTCTCGCCGGCCACACCCCTGCACAGCTCACGGGGGCCTGCCCTAAGCTCCTTCCAGGGGAGGCTCCCCAGCCTTCACCCCCTTCGCCTGCTCACGCCCCGCACCCCTGCAGCCCAGGACCTGGGCTCCTCACGGGGGCTCGGGAGGCCTGCTTGGAGGGGCCCACTGCCCTTCGCTGCCGCCTTCCCCTGACACAGCGGCTCCCGGTTTTGTCAGGGCCGGCAATGCACTCTTTCATCCATAGGTGGAGCTTCTGGACCACACAAGGCAGCCCAGAACGGTTCCTTCTATCAGCTACGTAGTCATTTTTCTGTTGCTGTTCAAGACTTGGAAGCTTTTTTAAACTCTTAGATTTACATACAGATTTCCTGGGTTTAAGAAATCTCAACCCTCAAAAATACGATTTTCTGAAATTGGTGAATGAAGGAGTGATTATTCACCCAACAAAAGGGGTCTTTGCCTCTCAGATGGAGCCAGCCCCAGGACCTTGACAATGGGGCGGTGTAGAATCAATTTACTAGAGTTCGATTTGCATCTACCCATCTAAGAGCACATCTTTTCCACGAAGGGAGGCCCATGCGGGCAATCAAAATCCCCCGTGGGTAAAATCAGACTGTACCATGTGCCACACAGCTTGGGTTTCGGAACGGCTGAAGAGATTGACTGGGTTTCCATGGAAACTCCCCATGAGGCAGGCGCAGGTTCTCTGCACTGAAGTCCTCGGCAGCCGCGGGGAAGCACACCAGACCCTCACCACCCTCCACGCTTCCTGCCAGTTGCCAGGGACAATAGCACCGAGTCTATTTTAAGCTCCCATGGTTAGAGATGCAAAGTTCTGTGACATGAAACACTTGCCTCAAATATCGCTTCTCTTCCCCTCCAAAGGTGCTTTTTTGGTGGAAATACTCTGAGAATGCACATAATGAACAAATAACCTTAGAGCTAGACTTGTCGCCTCACAGATGTATTTAAGGCTAAAAACATTTGTGCCTTGTCTGTGATCTTGCATTTGCCTTGGGGTTTAAGTAACATCACGAGAAAAGAATTTGGGGGAGAGCATGTTATCACCTGACTGGAAAAATCTGTCTTAAAAAGACATTTAAGAATGGCGCTGGGAGAATCATGAAAAAATGTTTTAAACAGTGTTTAAGTTTTGCAGAATCCAAGCAAAATCTGAAAAAAAAAATCGGGACCACTCACAAACTTCTGGATTTCTGATTTCACAGAACTAGCCCTTCTCAAGTAGGAGTGAGCTGGGTCTGTGTTGCTTTTGCAGATCTACGACATCAAAGAGACCTGTGGGCCTGAGCCTCCCAGAACGCCCTGTGTGCTCGTGGCTCCTCTGAACTACTCCCAGCCATGGAAACATTCCGCTAGGATGTCCATAGGAACTGTCACTGATCACACCCACATGGAGGTCAGGAGACGTATCCTTTAATGTCAAAACATAACGTAACGTCTGTACATTAAAATACGTAATCATGAACACCATACGATTCTGCATTGGGGCACATCTCAAGAATGTGACAGCAGACCACCGTGCTTCTTGCTTCTCCCTGATTTGTTCCTCAGCAAGACATACAGCCTACTACCGTGCTGTTTTCCCCATTTACAGAACTCCCATCCCGAGACAGGGTGGGCCAAATGGAAATCATCAAACCCACTGACTGAAGTTGTGTCATCGATTAATTAGTCATAAGAATCTCTTTAAAGTGCTTCCTCCGTGTGCTATCATGCCCCCCCCCTTTTGAAAATAAATACGAGGATTTGATAGTTATATTAAGAAAGACCTCTAAACAGGACATTTTCTCCCCGCTGAATGTGTCCACGCTGACGTGCATGTCACTGCATGTCGGGAGCTGAGACCCGTCAACCGCATTGCATCATCCCATTAGCGACAGTCCTGTCCTCACCTCAGAAGAAGTCCAAGGCAGGTTCCACACACACAAGCATGTGTTCTCAGGGACCTGAACGCATCTCTGAGGCGTCCTTGCTGGGTACCAGAAAGCTAAGCCCCAGTCTCCTTTGGGCCAGCCTCTCTCTCGTGGCGTTCGCGTCTGGCCCAGTCTGAGCTGGCAGGCCCGCTGGGGGAGACCGAGCTCAGCTCCCCCAAAATCAATGTACAGGAAAAAACATCTGGACGCATCTCACGATCTCTTATCTTGATAAGGATCAGTTACTTATTTTTAAACTCCCATAGATAGAGGCTGAAAGCACTGTGGACGCTCTGGGCTGACTCCTGGGGTCGCCGAGCCGCCTCGTTAAACTTCCCTGGAAGGTTGAGCTGCAGACATGCCCTGATTGGAGCAGAGCAGCTAAAAATATACAGAACAGGACGCACTGAAGGTCCGGAATGACTGTACCAAGTGTGAGAGGGACATGTGCCCGTTCTCAGAATTTCACGGGCCCTCGCAGCCTTTCCTGCTCATTTCTTCCACGGCAACTCTATCAAGAGGACTTAGTAAGTAAGAAACAAAATGTATTAAAAAAATAGATAAAACATTATCAACCTCAATTTTAAAAGAAACCATGAAAATGTTAAAATTAGGCATTGTCTCTAGTAGTAAAATGTATTTCTAAATTGGGACGTTTCTGGACACATATATAAGTCTTTGCTTCATTTATATAAAAAGTTCAATTCAAAAAATACTTTTTTTTTGCCTTAAGAGATATGGTCGTGAAAATACATTTTTTATTTTGATTTTTTTGTCATATAAATGGGAAAAAATAAAGAAATTCAGAGGAGTGCAAAAGAAAGATATTTCTAATGGAAAAATGGCACATACTGATTCTTATGCCATTCCTCTGCAATTTTCTTCCCAAATGGAAAGAAACCAGGTCACTTAAAAACCGTATGCATTACTTCTGCACAATTTCTTAGATATATTACCTGAAACTCAAGGAAAGATAAAATTTTACATTTGCTTCTTAACTTGTAAGACATTTGATAATTTTCTCTCTTTTTTTTTGAAATTCAATATTAAGTATGACTATTTTGAGCTTTCTGCAGCTGGACACAAAGATCCCTACACGGGTATGCAGTATTTTCCCAGTGTCCCCCAGCCCAGCCTCCCGCCAGAAATGGCTGGTGACGCAGCCGAGCCGTGGACCCTCTGAGTTGGGGCATGAAGTCCAGTCTGGCTTCAGGGTCCACCCTTGGGTGCACCACCCGCTGTGCCACTGCTCGCCACCAGTGGGCTGGCTGGGGCACCACCCCGCGGGGTCCCTGAGCGCCCACCCCTCCGGGAAGCAGTTTGGATATGCTTCTTGCTTTTGTCTCCCGACACCTAGAGCTTCTCCTGTCCTTCCTTTCTCCTCAGGTGTCAGGCGATAGGCTTCCTTGTGGGACAAGTGGGACACTCGGGGTTTATGAAAACCTATGCATTTCCAAGGGGACTGGGGACACGATGACATTAGGAGAATTTAGGTGGAAGACTTGCTGTCTGATGGATGTAACAGGGGAGCAAAAAACACCTTTTCTTTTGGTTCCTGGCACTTTTCTTTTTAAATTACACTCAAACCCATAAATGAAAAAGAGTTTTAAAGGTACTCTTAACGTGAATAAAAAACCCTCAGTTTGATGATTCAGATCATGTTTCTGGACGGGTTGGGCCTCAGGGCACTGAGAAAGCCAAGCGTGATCCTGTGGCTAATGCTCAGAGTTCTGGTTCCCGGGACCCCGGGCGGACGGAGCGTCCAGGACCCATGTGCTGTGGGAGCAGGTGGATGTCAGTGTGGCTCGGGACGGGCATCAGGGCCAAGCGGTCCCATGACCGCACCCCCAGAGCTCACGTGGCATGCTGCGCAGTCTGCGGGGATGGCCCCCTCATCCACCACCCACCGATGGACAGGATCTTTCTAGCAGGCTTGCCGCCCGGCTCAGAGGCTCACACGCCTGCCATCAGCCTCGGGTCACTTGCCCCCTCACGCGTGCTGTGTGCATCCCCCGTGCCCTTCCCCGACTCGGGCCCCGGGGTCCCCTGGGAGGGTGGCAGGGCTGGGCTCGGGGCCCCATGCAGAGCTGCGGTGCGGTCCGGGCAGCTCCCGGCCCGTGTTCTGCAGGCGGGCGGGCGGGGGGGGGGGGCGCCGCGGCCGCTCCGCTGTTCATGCCGCATGCAACGTCTGCTCGCTTCCACACATGCAGCCTGCAGCTCCGCAGCTGCGGGTCCTCCGTCATGCTGCCTCCTGGTCCGCGGAGGGGAGCCCGACGGGGCCCTCGCCGCCACACGCACGGCTGCCCGCCGAGAGGCCCCAGCTACATCCAGGAGTAGGCTCCTGTCCGGCGCGGCCGAACGTACCTAGCACATCCTGACGTCCCATTCACTTAACGGGATGTGTCCATGGGACCTGCTGCCGGAGCACATGCACGTCCAGCAGCAGAGTGGAGCGGCTAAACAAGAGACTGGGGCAGCCGGAGCCAGAATTGGAATTGGACTCGGAGGACCCATGCAAAGAAAAACACACAAGAGGTGACTGGTGTGGCTGAGCGAAGGCAACAGAAACCAGCATTCTAACGTCCTGTGCTGGGCGGCATTCACGGCACCGCGCCCTGGGGAGGCGGGGGGGGGGGGGTTGCGTCCCGCCCTGGCATGCAGAGACCTCGCGGGGGGCCCTCGAGGAGGCACTCACCTTTGCTGATCACCCTGAGCCCTCCGGCAGCCCGTGCCCTTGGTGTGCAGGGAGCGCGGGGTCAGGGCGTGTGTGTGCTGTAGCGGGGTGCTTGGTGGCCCCAGGGAAGGGCCAGATGCATAAGAACGTGCACCCCGACCGTGCCCATGGGGTTTTCCTAAGGGTGGGAGGGCCTGAGTGACCCTTCCCATGGGTCATGCCCATTGCTAAGGGTTCCCGATCGGGGCGGCCCAGGGATGGGAGAGGGGTTCCCTGTAGATGCTGCTGGCTCAGCCACGCCAATTTTCTCAGCATCACGAACCAGGTGGACTGCATGTGAGACAGATGGGCGACCTAGCGTGACCACGAGGACCCTCTCACTGCTAAGCTACAGCTACCTGCCGCGTGCACACCCCAGCCCGCAGCCCGCTCTGAAGGGTGCACCGGCCAGTGAGGGGCGGCGGCGAGCCCGAGCCAGCCCGGACATGCCCCTGCCCGCCTGAGTCCCCGAGTCCAGAGTGGCCGCTGGGCCAGACGTGGACTTGTGAGGGAGCGCGCCGTGTCGTCCACACAGCTGATGGCTCGGGCTGCAACTCTGGGGGCATCAGGTCCACTTCTCTGTCCACAGACTGTTTGAAACCCTTAGAAGTTAAGCGATGGAGGTTTACGCGCTTTAAAAGCAGCTCGGTCTCCGGAGGCTCATGGACCTGCGTGAGCCCTGGGAGACGCACGTCTTCGGGACTGAGGGAGGGGGAGGCCCGGAGGCCACACGGCCGCCCTTTCAGCCGAGACCCTGTTCCTGCTGCTAAGCTTCTTCCTGTTTCTGTTTCTCCTGTTTTCCCTCCGTTTGTCGTGTTTGTGGGTCTTTCGTATTTTGAATCTCTCTTTTGTCTCAGAGAAAGCGTTTTCAGTCCTAGTCGGGAGAGACGACCGTCTGCCCCGTCACGTCCTGTGGGGCTCTCTGTCGTCTCTCCCTCAGTGTCCCTCCCTTCCTGCCCCCCAGGCCCTGCCTCCTGCCTCATCCTCCATTCGCAAGCCACGTTTTAGCCTATTTTCTGCTCTGTCATCTCTCACTTAAAAAAAAAGAATGGAGTTCTAGCCTTCTGGTGGGCTTTGCCTTTCCTCCTTGGCTTTTTTTGGTCACATTTATAAGTGATTCCAGAGATGGTTAGTTTAACAAAAGTTTTTAGAAATAAATCGATCAAATATCTTTTTTTTTTTTTTTTTTTTTTTTTTTTTACAGGCCAACAGAGCCAAACAGGTGGAGTCCATTGTTTAAATGTGTACCAAGAGCCGCCAAGCCGTGATGAGAACCGGCCTGTCTTGGGTCCCAGGGCGGCCGCACTCAGCTGGACGCGTCAGGTCCCTTGTCGGCAGCAGCTGCTGCCCTGCCCGCTGCCGGGGGCGGCCCGCACACCGGGCTCCCTGGTGCTTGAAGATGGAGCTCCCTTGTTCATCTGCTTGCGATCTTTAGGGTTGATCTGCAAGGACCCCTTGCGCCTCATCGGATGGGCACAGCGAAGGGGACGGCAGGAAAGGGGAGTGACGTTGCCCTAGGCTTCTGCACCAAGGATGCAGCCAGAGCGGCTTCTAAGAACCACACTGCGCACTGACCGAGGGGTTTCCCTCTGATCACGAGGGGCCGACCAGAGAGCCGCGGGGCCCAGGGCTCACACCCTGCAGCTGTGGGACGTGACCCCGGGAGCTGGTTCTGGAAGCTGCAGAGCACATACGCTCCACTGAGGGCAAGATGAGAACCAGCAAATGCTCAAGACGGGGGACGCCAGGTCCAGAAGGAGAGAGCAAGGCAGGCGGGACGGGAGGACGGCAGGAAGAGCCGAGGAGCTGCGCAGGCGTCCACATAGGACGCTGCAGCTGCTGGAGGTGCCGGGGCCGGAGGGGGCGCGGACATGTGGCGCCTGTGAGCCAGCAGCTGGCCACCCGCGTCCTGCGGTGGAGGCCCCACAGTGATGGAGCCTGCCCTTGGCCCAACCCCTAGCCTCTTAGAGAGAAAATCAGAGGCCATTTCCACCAGAGACTCCCACTCCTTGTTGGAAGCCTTAACTGAAGATCAGGGACCCGAGAGGAGTGACGTGGGTCTGCGGAAGGGACACCTCGGAACAGAAGATGCCTGCTCCGCCCAAGCCCGGCACCTTCCGGGAAGACCGGGCGTCTCCCATCCGCGCCTCCTTGAAAGAACAAGTTAGAGACGGAACGAAGAGAGAGAGATGTGCCACGAAGCAGGATGAGAAGCGAACTGTGATAAACCACACGGACGCGGAAGACGGGAGGGAGGGACACGTGGCTGCCCCGAGATGCAGGCGCTCGGGGGCCAGACCTCCCCTCACGATGGGACGGGGGCTTCAGCAAAGCGCTGCCCGCCACGAGCCGGTCTTGCTTGTGCCCCGACTCCCACAGGGACAGGAAGAGTGAATCTCCAGTACATTCCGCAGTGACCAAGGACAAGAGGACTGGAACCATGTCACTCGAGAAAAAAGTTAATAAAACATGGCGAGATTTTAGCTTGGAAAAGAGAAGACGGCAGGAACCAAAGTTGCCACATTCATGATGGGAAAGGAGGAGGGACACGTGCCCCAAATGTCCCTCGGCCCAGGACCACTTTCAGGAAGGGCTTTCTTACCATGCACCTTCCTGGAGGGTCCCACCTGCCCCCTGCGCTCAAGAACAAGTCCAGGACCACTGGAAGTGGAGATCACTAGGGCAGGCTGGACTGGCACCTGTGAGTGACCACCCCAAAGGCCTCCCAGGACTGAGGGTCTAGGCTCTGTCCACAGCCTGAGGGAGCCCAAGCCGGCAGCCGGTGTCCCTCCCGTTGGGAGACCTGCCATCTCTCCCTCTCTGCAGCCCCCACATCTCTGCAGGTGAGGGGACATGCTCGCAGCAAGGATGGAGGTCCGGGGCCACCTGGAAAGCCCTCCCTCAGGGTCCCCATGTTCTCACACCAGCCTTCCACCTCCGCGAGGAGTCTCCTCTCTCATAGGCATGGCCTTCCCGAACCGCACTTGAGCTGACTGAGCCTTCCTCTCCTGCCTGACCTGGAACCCATTGCTCGGGGTCCCGGGTGCCTTCCCGGGTTATGTGTCTCGCACTCATCTGAACGCAGGCTCTGGTGGGAGGGGGTGCGGGTGAGGCCTGAGCGGTGACACAGCTCAGTGTCTGGTGCCACATACGGATGCGGGGACGTGTGGTCTTGTCCTTTCTGCCTGGATGGTAGTTGTGCTCTTTGGTTTTCTGGTTCCCAAACGAGGCCTCGAGGGCCACGGAGCTGGTGCAGGTGCCTTACAGCTCACGTGTGTGGCACTGAGTGTGGTTTGTCCTGAAGGCCCTTCTTATTCTCAGCAGGACGTCTGCAGCTAGGGTCACAGCAGAGCCCTGGCCCAGGGTGCGGGGGCTCTGCTGGCCCCAGGGTGCCGCCCCAGCTGCTCTGAGGGAAGGCCGGCCTGAGGACATTGTGGGGCTGTCAGTGGGCTGAGCAGCAGGGTGTGGGGGGCAGGCTGGGTGCCGAGGGGGAACTCTGCCCAGGAGGGGGGCGCACACAGCCCCGCCCTCGCAGGAAGTGGGATGTGGGGGCAGAGGGGCCCGGTGAGCTGGTCTATGCTTGCCTGGGGCGTGTGCCTGACCTCTCCTGGCCTCAAACCCCGGAGTATAAGACAGACCTGCCCCCCGGCACTCAGCTCCCCATTAGGAATATGAGTGAAAGCCATAAATCCGAGCTTTAAGATGGGCGAGGTCACACAGATCCCACTGCTGACCTCGTCCGCATCTCGTGGAGGAACGCACGCCCTGCACCCGTGTAAAGCCCAGAGGGCAGAGTGCGTGCCCTGCGGTGCACCGCACGGGCGGCTGGGCCCAGCTCCTCCTACCGCATGCGACTGCCTGAGGCCCCGGGCCTCGGCAATCATCCAGTAACAGCCAATAACCGCTGTGGGCCCCTGAGGTTGCCATTGACACGTGTCCTTTCCACAGGCGTCCTGGGAGCTGGGCTCTGCCCCATCAGCCCCGGCTCACAGACTAAACAGGCTCGGGGACCCTCGCTGGGGCCCAGAGCAGGAAGTGGCCAAGGGGCTGGATTCCCGCCCTCAGTGGACGCCAGGATTGAACTGTGGTCGGCGGTGGGATCTAGGGGAAGGTGCAGCGGGGACGGTAGTGCTTGTGGGAGGGCAGCCCGGGGACCCTGTGGGGGCTGGCGGGGAGGCTTTTCCATAGAAGGGGACCCCTTCAAACGGGGGCGGGAAGGGGAAAAGCCAGGGCCAGAGGACAGCGCACAGGCGTCCGGCAGGACGAGGTGGCGGGTCCAAAGGCGAGGGAGGGGAGGGACCGCTCACAGCAGGCTCCCGGCGAGCGTGGAGCAAGGAGGGTCCTCACCCGTCCCAGGCGCAGACGCTGGAAGGGGAGGGAGCTCCCGAGCAGACCACGGCTCTGGTAGGAAGGCACGCCCTGCACTGACCCTGGCGGCCACACGCTCGAGCCCTCCCCCGGCCGGCGCGCACTGTGGGCTCCGAAACGCACACGGTGGGGTCTCCGGTGTGTCTGTCGCCGGAGGTCGTCAGTGCACAGCAGGCCTTGCCGCCTCCCAACCACCACCTCAGGACGCTCAGGACGCGCGGTCGGGGGTCCCGCAGGCGCGGTCACGGGCCCTGCACACATTCGGCTCCTGTCCACGCGGCTCTGTGGGTCCCGCGTTCCTCACCGTGAGCAGACGCGCCTGCGCCACGTGCTCCTGGCAGATCGCGCTCCGGGTCTGCGGACGCCGCATCCACCGTGTTTCCGAAAGCGATTTCCGGTCTGCGTTTTAAGAAAGTCCTCTGAAAATATGGTTGTTCCAGAGTGAATTTGCCTGGAAACTTCACTAGCCTAACACCAGAAAGGTGTTTCTCGGGAAAGGAATCCCGTTGGAAAATGACTTTTGTGACGGAAACTACAAAGAGGAACAGGAAAGATTTTCTGGGAAAGGAAGGAATGGAAAGAGGAAGAAAGAAAATAGGGAAACTTTTATAATTGGGGAATCTCTGAGGGGTCAAGGGGCTGGCCGTCATTTCAATGTTCCCGTCTCATTAGCTGCTGTGGGGGAAGGTTTCTGGGGGCCCATCCTTGGGCCCAGAGCACGGGACAGGTGTCACCGCCCCGGGGTAGGGGGTCTTCCAAGGCTCCCGCAGGGCAGGGAGGACGTTCTGCACCTCCCACTGCCCCACTACACACGGAGCCCTGCCTGCGGGAGGGGCTTGGGATGAGGGGTGAGTTGCCATGGCGGCCCCTCATCCCCCGATGCTGCAGGTTCCACAGTGCGCAGGGAGATCGGAGCAGTGGGGCATGGGGGGTGGGAGAGGAGAGGCGAGGCCCCCGGTGGGTCTGGCCCCAGGGATGACAGCACACGACTGGAGCCGGAGCCATCCGGGGACGCACACCAGCCTCAGAGCTCGATGGCCCAGGGCTCCTGAGGTCTTGAGAGTCTGCCCTGCCGCCACGACATCCCCGTGTCTACCCGGGGAGGCCGAGTCCCGTCGCTGCAAAAGCACAGTTGGCATTTCAGTGTCCTAACACGTCCATCAGGGTCACATGCTGCCTGCCCTTTGGTACGTGTGCCGGTGACCGAGCAGGGACCTCACACTGTGTCGCGTGTGGGCCCACGTGGGACGGCCCCACCCATGTCATCCTGAAGACAGGGTCCGGAGACGACGGCGAGGTCTGTTGGCAAAGGTAGCATGTGGGTGTCACGAGCACGGGAGCCCACATCCAGCCCTCTCCCTGCTCATGTTGCTGCCCTCGTGTCACGGTTGCTCGGGCTGAGGGGTCCGACCCGAGGGCTCGCGTTCTCACGGGGGTGCCCGTCCTCGCTGGGCTCGTGAGGATTTATTCTCCGAGGTGATTCACTGAACTTCTTTCTGGGTCCAGAGCCCATCAGCGACTTTTCCAGAAAGAACCCCCGGGATCATCGGGCTCTTTGTCATGTCCTGCCAGTAGCAGGGGGCACTTTAGGCCCCTCGCGCTGGCCTGTGGGGACGGCCCTCCCTGCTGCCCATGGGCTCAGAGAAGTCATGACAGCCCTGCCAGAGAGACACGGCCCAGTGGAGTCTGGGGACCTCCGGGGACCCTCCGGGGACCCTCCGGAGCTGGCTGCTCTGCTCCGGGTGGGGGCGGGCGGGGGGGCAGAGGCGCTCTGCGCACACGTGTGCGACAGCCCCAACCCTTGCCTCGCTCTTCAGCTGTCTTTGGACCAAGACACCCCTTGGAAGAACACGGACGCACGTTCTTTCCTCCTGGGCCTGGGCACCAGCGGAAACTTCCAGTGCCAGCCGAGGGAGCTCGGGTGCTCCTGCTCCGTCGCGAGCCTCTGTGCGTCGGCCCCCTGCGGGGCATCGCTTCTCCTCCAGTCGGAAGACGGGGCTGGGGTCTCGCCCGTGTGCGCAGCGTCTCGGAGGCTGGAACCCAAGCGCAGTCCTCACGTTTGGAAGTCACAGACCCTCCTCAGGCCCTCAGGCGGGAACAGCTTCTGGCCTGTGGAGACCCATTCCGTCCAGCGGTCGCCGGGTTTGGGCGGTCGGTGCCGGCCTGCTGGCCTCACCGCTCCTGTGGCCCTGCCCCTGCCCCCGCTGTTTGCTGCTGGAGGGACGCTCAGAGCACTGAAGACATCCCACGGTCCTGCAGAGGGACCGTGCAAGGGCGGGACGGCGGGACGTGGGTGTCAGAGGAAACCAGCAGGGCGGGGCCCCTGCGGACAGGACGGTCTCTACCAGCAGCTGGCCCGGCTCCCGGGAGCGGCCATCGTTCCCCGGTGAGTGAGTGAGCCTCACCGGAGAGCCGTGATTTCGATGAGCTGAGAATCAGACGACTTTGGTGTCTAGACGAGTCCTCCTCTGTGCTTACCCTCCAGCCCGAAGGCTGCCCGCGGCCAGCGACCTGGAAACCCGTGCGTGTGCACGTGAGAGCGACCGGAGGGGCCGAGGCCAGGCCCCGGGTGCACCGGCTTCCCGCTCTGCCCACAGTGAAGCTGCTCGCTGGGCTCTGGGAAGCCGCTCCGTGCCGGACTCTGGTGTCCCCGGCCCGTGGAACGAGGGTCCTAAGTGCCCAGCTCTGCCACCGCCCCCCTGCCGGCTCCACCCCCAAAGAAGTCCTGTGAGGCCCACATCCTACTGGGACTTTTTCCAAATAAGAAAGCTGAAGTTCACACGTTTGGGTGACTTCTGGGAGCCACACAGTGAGGAAGGGGGAAAGGGTCTGAAAGGACGCCCCCGACTCACGTCCACGTCCCTTCTCCCGCATCGCGGCTGCTCAGGCATAGCCCTGCCCGGTCTCGGCCACCTGGCGCCTGGACCAGGGAATGTCTGCTGGATGCGGGCGTTGTGTCCCGGGACCTGAGTGTGGACGACGGGCCCACACGGGACGCTCCTCTTACGTACTCAGAGGCCTTCGCTTCGGAGACTGTCATTCCCACGATCGGAGGCTGCCGTCATGGCCTCCCTGAAGGGGACATGAAGGTCATGGCTGACACACAGAAATCAGGAAGAACCAAAATGGCTTTTGTGTGAGATGTAGTATTTGTAGAAAGGACAGCACCGCGTGCTGTGACCATAACCAGCCTCGTGCCACTGTAACTCACAGGTGGCCAGGAAAGTCGAAATTCAATCTGGGGTCACAGGCGCCCGAGACTTCGGGGGTCTGGTCTGGATCTGGGAACGCGGGAAAGAGAGAGGCGCCTTTCACAACGTCCCCTGCCCAACTCTGACCCGCAACGGTGTGCCCTGAATACAAAATGCCTGTTTCCATTATGTTCTCGTCCTAAAGCACATGTCATCCAAAAAAGGCAAGAGAACTGAACAGGAATTCAAGGTAGTTTGAAAAGTAAAGAAGCGACAGAGACTAGGACGATCAAAATATGCCAGCCGGGAAGATGGAAGGTGAGGACGCGCCGCTGGGAGTCGGCGGGGCTGACGGACACGTTCGGTGGGTGAATGTAAGGCTGATTTGCAAGTCTGATACAAGCATTTTACAGTTGTTCCGCATTAGACAAGAGAGAGAAAAAGACACATTAGGAAGATGGAATCCTTTCACCTTTGAAATATTTTGATCTTGGTTTTTGGAGTTTCTAACATGAGAAGTTTTCTTCCATTCATTCCTTGTTGCATTTGGGTCAGACTTGAGGTGCTGATCGTGTCTTTCCAGCTCTGGGCCTCCCGCCCCCCCCCCCCCCCGCCCCCACCGCCGTCAGCCTCTTCCCCGCCCCGGCCTGGCCCCTGGGCGGACCCTCCAGGCTGCCACCATGGTTCCTGCCACCGTCTTGCCTCACACCTTGTTCTTCTGTTTACAAAGGCGTAGGTGTGAGCTCGCTGCAAACACAGACTCATTAACCCTTGTATGAACGTCCAGGTGGGGCCGGAGCCACCCCGCCTTGTAGAAGGAATCAGAGAGGTGAGTCCCTCGGAAGGTCGCCCAGCCCAGCGGTGGGCGGCCGAACCGGGGTCCGGGCCCCGAGGCCTGGAGGCGGGCGCCGCGGCGCTCTCTGCTCCTGAGGCGGCAGGAGGGAGCCGCAGAGGCCTCCCCACTCCCGAGGCGGCGGAGGGGACCCAAGCCCTGATGCTTACTGTCACCTGCCACATGTGTTTCAAAGACCCAGACCTTGAACCACCGCCAGGTGCTCGGGGGTCTCTGTTAGTGTGACTGAAACATCCCGACGAAATTTACACCGTGACCTTCGAAAGGAAACAAACAGCTCCCAAATGCTTGCAATGAAACAAATTTAAAGTATTTCTACTTAGCCCCAAAACTCACACCACTTGAGGTCCCCAATTGAGGACGGGCCTTTTCAATGGCAGAAAATGTTGTCATGACACGCAAAGGGGAACAAGCAGAAAAAGCTCAGGGAGAGGTTACAGCTGGGCGCCGCTGCGGACCACCCTGACGGGAAGGCAGGCGACGGGGCAACGCCCGTCTCCCTCGGAAAGGCCAGAACGAATCACGGGGATGGAAACGTCCGGATACGCTCGGTGCCACGTGCGTGGCAGGGGCCAGCGCAGGATGGGACGGACCTGCCCCCCTGCCGGGTCGCCCGGCCCACCGCCCGGCGGGTTTCGGGGGGCCCTGACCATACACACAGGGGCCTTGCTAAGTCAGGAAGCTTGAACAAGCAAATACAGAAAATCCAACAAATAGAATTACACACTTCCTTGGGCGTTACGGCACTTTGGAGAGGAACGCACCCTCGAAGCTATTTGGCCCCAAAACACCCTGACTGAAAAGCACGGGGCCGTCTGCCCTCTTCCGTCCTGGTCTGGCTCGGGCGTGGGAGTGGGACGGCCTCGGGTGGGGGGACACTGGATGTGCTCTCGGGACGAGGAGCGGTGACAGGCAGCCAAGTGGAGAGGGAAGGGGGCCCCTCAGGAAGCCCAGGGCACCCCCAGAGTCCCGAGGGAGAGAGGCCCATGCCCCGAAGAACCAGCAGGCGCCGCATCGCCTTTCCCGAACAGCCCAGGTCTTAAAAGACGTAAAATTCAGCTTGTGCTCTGGAAGCGGTTTCGGTGTGCTCGAGCGGCTCCGCGTGAACGTGAGTGGGAGGACGGCAGGTGTCACTCCCCCTCAGCTCCGGGGTCCTCGGCTGTAGGTGGGGCCGAGAAGGCCCGTGTTCCCGCTGGTGTGTGCTCGGTCATCACACGGCCCTGGCTGGGGGGCGGGGCCCGTGTCGGGCAGCGGGATGACGCTGGAGCAGCTCCTTCTGCACGTGCCACCACGTTTGCTCCACTGGAAGGCCTGGCAGGATCGATGTCACATGTCCGGAGCGGCCGCCAGCCGGGGACACTCACTGAGGCTGTGGCCGCCAGCCGCTCTGCCCTACGCAGGGGGATGTCCGAAAGCTCATGCCCATCCTAGCCTCCTTCCCCGCCCGGGGTGGTAGAGTTTCCAAACTCCCTCAGTGCTGGTGAGCTCCCCTCTACACGAGGGGAGAGGAGCTCAGAGAAGGCCACCTGTTGCTCCCGCTGGTCATCGCCGACCCCATCGCCCGCCTCCCTTCCCACTCAGGGGCTCCTTTCATGGTTGTGCTGTACAAACAAATGATTCTGCCGTGTTCATTAAGTCATTTACTCAGTGGCTTGCCTCCCCAGTCACGTGCAAATGCCCAGTGGAAGCTGTGACCTGGGTCACCCTCTCAAGGAGCTTCCTCACGCATGACAGAGGCGACCAAACTTCCACAGCATGAGGAAGGGCAGGGTCCCTGCGGGAAGAAGCCAGCGTGTCACGGGATCGTGGGTGTGAGGTGCTGTGCCCAGGGGGTCCGGAAGCTCTGTGCTGACCGCATTCCGTGGCTGGGCTTCCGTGGTAGAAGGTCAAGGAAGGTCATCCCAAGGGAATGCACCTGTGCCACAAGGGTCATGTAATTTTCGTACCATAAACTGTGCATATATTTTAAAATGTTTTTTTAGGAATTGAGAAATTTGCTGTTAAGATGTCTGAAGCCTCAGTGCGTGTGTCTGGGATTGGGGCCTCTCCTTCCCGTTGAAGGTAAGACTAAGGCGCTTCTGCCCCAGACGGGCACAGCCCGCAGAGTGCCCCGGCCTCCCTACATGTCCGGCAGCGCTGGCGGCAATCACGGGGAGCCGGGCGCCCCTCCTTGCAGCAGGGGTGGGAAGGACCCGCCCCGAAGCCAGAGCATGACTGGAAACACTCTTCACGGAGAGACGCTCGTTTTCGCTCTTGACCTCCACGCGCGTCCCCTGCGCTGCGCCTGACGGTTCCGGGGATTCCTTCTGGAGAGCGGACGCCGCCCTCGTCGCCGCGCCCTACCGCTTCCCATCACTGGAATCCGCCTCCGTCCCCGGGAGCGCATTCTGGCCTTGCAGGCAGGGGACAGCTGTGACTTCTGAGACAGACTTCGGCGCGAACACACCTCCCAGCGAGGTTTGCGGGGGCTGCACGGCCGACCCCCTGGCACGGCGCCAGCCGTCCTGCCGTCCTCGTCCGCGCCCACGCCTGGAGCTCATCTGGCCTTGCGACTTGAAAGGCCCCCTCCGTGGAAGACCTCGGCCCCACACCGCAGGGTTTACGTGCAGACCACAGCCAACAACGCGAGACCTATCTGTTGTCCTTTTTAAACCTTACCAAGGATCCCTGCACTATCATTTCTAGGAAACAAAGTACACGTGTGGACTGCGCCACCCCACTTCACATCTCTGACCCCTGTGGGACGACCCGACTCTGCGCCGCCGCCGCTCCAGCTCCGGGAAAGAGCACCCCAGTGGGCTGTGCCCGGCTCCTCCGTCTGGGCTCCCAGGGCTGGGGCGCTGTCACTCTGTGCTGAACGGGGGCTACAGAAACTGCCCCACCCCGCGAAGCGCCATGCGGTTATGTGCACCCAACCCTCATGTTAAACAAAAAATCAGGCCTAAAGATCACAGGGAGACTGGGGTTGGTAAGAGCAGTAGAGATGAAGGACAGTAATATTTCTTTTCCCTGCTTTTTCTGTTTCGGGGGGCTTATATTCAAAAATTCCTTGTCTTGTTAAGTGCACCTCTGTCCCGTCTTAGATAAGAGGACACACATGTTCCAGCAGACTTCACACCTCCCGCACGTTTTTACCTGGAGAGAATGAAAGTGACAAATATTGCCAGTGTGTGACCGTGGACACAGAAGGTCAAGAACACGCCCCGGGGAGGGAGAAAAGCCATTGCCGCATGCACACAGGGACCCTGAGCAGGAGGGACGCATGTCCAGGGCACGTGGCCCCAGCCCCTGAGCGTGAAAGCAGAGGTGGAAGGAGGGCTCTCTGTTGGCCCCAAGAATGAAGACTCGCGGGAACAAGTCCCCAGTCCTGCATCGTGGAAAGCGCACGGTAAGGTCTCCAAAAGCAGATGCTCTCGGTGATCGGGACAGGGAAGGGCTGGAGCACACCCCGTGCGGCAAGCTTCACCTGCTGATCACCGCACACGCCAGCTGGAGGGGGACGACCTTACAGGCCCAAGTATTAATAAGGCGCTTGCTAATTACGAGCCGGTTTCCTTGGTCACGAGAGGAGGAGGCCCGAGACCTTTCTGAGAACACCTGCTTAATCACACTTGCATTTCTGTCCAAGTGTGAAAGTAATGAAGTTGCTTATATTTTTAAAATAACAACAGACTTTCTAGCAGCTTCTAATGGACGCTTCTCTAATGGCCCCAAACATAGGCCTCATGAGGCGCGGGCGCCCTCTTCTGAAGGGGTCTGTCCTGTCGCGTTCTCATGCGTCTCCACGTGGCATTAGATTCAGAGAAGAGGCCAGGATGTGAGCGTAAAAGATCTCCCCGCTCGCCTGTGGCTTAATCCTAAAACAAGAACGCTGAGTAGCCAGATGCTGAAAAAACCAGAAGCTTTTCATTTGCAGGAATAAAATATTCCTGTTTATGGGACTGTGGTGAGAGGAGAGGTGAGGAACAATGCGGACGGAGTCCCCGCGAGGCACGGCCCAGTCAGAAGTCCGCTCGATGCCTGTGACCATCTGCGCTAGATGTGACGAGGGGGACAGCAGGGGACAGAGGTGCGCGCGGACAGTGGGCGGTGTGGGTCTAGGACATTCTAGTCCTTCGCCCCGAAGAGGTCTGTGGGACAGCCCTGGAAAACCCTTTCGTAAAGCCAAATTACATTTTCGTTTTGATTTTTAGAAACTATTTGCACTGCATTTTTTTTCCTTAAAAAAAACACACCAGGTGAGACGGAGGTCTCTCACGCTTCCACGCTGTCGCGGTGCTCACGGACTCTCTCTGAAAGCAGACGTCACATCTCTGTCTCTCAGTTGCCCGTAGAGAAAACCATTCAGCCCCAGTAGACCCGGAGACATCCAACACAGAAACGACAAAATGGAATTCCCTCGTGCGGACTGGCTCTCTCTGCAAGGCCACAGCTGAAGAACACAAGAGCCAAGGTGTGACTCCCCTGAAACTGTCCCTCCTGGGGCCTCAGGTCCCGGTTTGGAGCGAAGACTTGCATCGGTGCGCTCGAGAGCTGTTCTGCCTCCCGGTCCTGCCTTGTCGTCCCGTCAGCCCCTCAAAGCCTGCCTCTCCCAGCAAGCAAGAAACCAGAGAATGGTTCTCCCTCCAGAAATTGCCAGGAAAAAAAAAATACCCTCCAAAGTCCTTGTCAATAATTTCCCAGAGGGAACATCTACTTTATTTCCAATTTTGTTCATTTTGCTCCAGGGAACAATAAATTAATGAAGTGTTTACTGGAATAAAACCTTAAATTTACAATCTAAGGCCGACCTAATCTAGTCTTTCTCAGCCAGAGGTTTCCCCCACAGAAGCTGGCTTCTCGTCCAGCTCGGGTCTGCGTGTCCGGCAGCAATGCGGGGTCCCGCGAGGTTGAACGGGGTCCTTGCTCAGGATCACCCCAGGGGGGCCGGGAGGAGAGGAAATGGGACTAAATTCCCAATGACGGCGAGAGGCCACGTTTAAGTAGATACGACGTGTGAGGGAGACTCAGATACCTCGGTGCGCGTCACAGAAGGAAACGTGTCCCTCACAGCACAACCTAGAGAACAAGACACGCACAGAAGGACATGCGTGCGTGACTACGTTAATGACGTAGGACACGTACATGTATGTGCATCGATGCTTAAAAAACGTTTCGACGGCAGTATTAAGGATAGGAAGGAATTTTTCCCTTTGTTCATACGCGCCAGATACGCTGGGTGCTTTATAAGGACACGCATCCGTCCAAAGGTGATTCTCGGGCGGTTGGTCTTCTGTCTCTGAGTAGACGACAAATTACTCTTCGTTCAGAAACAGGCGGTATCCGTGCCTTCGGACGCCTGAGGAACGGCTCATCATTTCAAGACGGGGAACGGAATGCTACGAAAAAATTCCTGGGAACATGTCCCCCTCATGGCCTTAGCGTCCTCCAGGTCTGTCACAAGGAGACACATAAAGCCCTCCAAGCCTGTTCTGATGGCCTCACACGTTGCGGTCCACCTCGTAGGACGGACGTAAGGGTCCCACGGCCAAGGCCTTGCGGCTGGGGGCGTGGCAGAGCAGGCCGGTCGGAGGCAGGTGAGACGCGTGTGTCAGCTCACCGTCTCGCTACGGGGGGCGCTGCTCTCCCGGGGCGGGCTTTGCTGCCCGCAGTGCCTCCTCTCATGCTGCTGGCCCTCTGCCCCAGCTCGCTCGGTCCCTCGCCCGTGGCCATGGGGGCCTCCCTGCTGGTCCCCCTTGGGGCCGGCTCCAGGCGCCCTCCCCCCTCCTCCATCCAGCGCCCGTGACTCCTCTGTGCTCCCCTCCCACCCAGGTGCTCTGGATGGAACGCTTTTCTTCTCTTTTTGTTCTGTCTTAAAAGACCGACTGTGAGTTCCTTGGGGGCAGACACGATTACAGGTTTTTCAACGAATGACCGAATGGAACAGCCCAGCTCGTGGTTTCCCTGAAAACATCAGTTTGTGCGTCGCCCAGAAGCTCAGGGACTGTGCAGGTCGCCCCTTCGGATTGGCCACGGGAAATGGGACACGGGCACAGAGGTGTGTGCGGGGCAGCCTCGGCGCGCGCAGTAGATGCCAAGGTGCAGCACACACACGCACACACACTCAACACGCACACTCACGCATGTGTACACACACTCACACATGCAGTGCGCACACACACACACGCACACATGCACACCCATACGCGCACACGCACTCATATATGCACACACTCATGCACGTACACACATGTACACGCACTCACGCATGTATGCACATTCACACACACGCAGAGCACACACACAGCCACACACGTGCACACACACACTCACATGCACACACACCCATAAACACATCCATACACGTGCACACACTCACACACACGCACACACCAGCATGCATACAACCCACACACACCCACAAATGCACACATACTCATACACGGACACACAACTCACACACACTCACACGCACACTCACACATGTACACACGCACACACACCAACACATGCACACGTGCACGTACAAATAAACGTGCACACACGCACACATATACAGACTCACACGTGTGCAGAGCCGTGCACACACGCGCGCACACACACACTCTGTCGGGACACACAAGCAAGAGGGCAGCACACGAGTCCAGCGCACTGGCTCCCGGTGCCCCGCGCCGGCGATGACCCTGCAGCCCAGCAGGGTGGAAGGCGCTCCCCTCTGACCACACCCCACGCTGTCCTATTTTGCATAGGGAACTCAGGAGAAACAGAGCGTCTCGATGCTTGAACCCAGCCGGCATCTGCCGCTCCTTTGGTGACCCAAGCCTGACCGCGGCCTCTGAACTTCTCTGTGACCTGCGCCAACTTGAAACACACGGAGGACAAACTGACGAAGAAGGGAACATCCAGACCGCGGGTCGCACAGCCGCCCGGGACCGCGGGCCACACACACAGCTGTGCCCGGGACCGCGGGTCACAGACACACCTCACCCCTGCAGTGTGGGTCACACACACGGCTGCGCCTGGACCGCGGGCCGCACAGTGCTGAAGGACCCCGGGGGGACTTCTGGAAAGTACTGCTCGCATTATAAACTGCAGGAGACACTGAAAGTTGTTTTTGGTTTTGTTTTGGCTGATTTGTGTGGATACTGAGGTGAAGCTGGTAAGACGTAACCCCAGTCTGAACACCTGGGGCTCCTGCTTAATAATGTGGGTGTGACAGTGGCCACCAGGGGGAGGGGCTCATCCCAGGGACGGAGCTGGAGCTGCGGCCAGCCGCCAGCCGAGGACGCGGGTCAGCGAGACCCCCCCCAACCGTGTTCGCGGTGGTGGCGTCAGGGCTGCAGACACAGAGGAAGAGTGGCTTTCCTGGTGACCCTTCACCCTTGAGTCTCCGAGAGGCGGGACCGAAGGGCGCAGCCTCCTTGGCCTGGAATTTGTGTGCTCAGCTGCGCGCTCGTCCGCGTGCACGGGCATCCCCGTGTGTTCGCCCGTGGGCACGCACATCCGCGTGCTCATCCGCGTTCGCCCGTGTGCGCGTCGTCCGTGTGTGTTGTGCGCTTGCGTGTTGGCTGGAGTCACCCTCAAACACGTCCATCTCTGAAGTTCAGCTGTGCTGTGCCGGCCTGTAGTTCGTGTATTCCACTTATTTTAAATCAGTCCTACTTATGACGATAAAATAAAAAATCTTTGTGAGACAAAATACTTCTTAGGCTATTTTACAAACATGCTGGGGCGCGGACCTCGTAACCCTTCTATGGCGGAGGTAGGTTCTCTGGGGGCTGTGGGGGGACACGGGCTCGTGCAGCCCCGGTGGGCTGTGAGCCCACACTGTGTCCGGGGAGGACGCGCGAGCTGCCGAGGGTCCAGCTGCTGGGAACATCGGGCCCTGCGCTGCCCGCCACCGAGGCCCCCCCGCGATGCTACCCATCGGAGGAAGTCCTGTGGTGTGGAGGGAAGGCGCTCGGCCCCTGATGGCCCATGGTCTGCCCTGAGCCGCCCAGCCTCCCATCCCGCGGTGTCCACGCCTGGAGAACGGGCCTCACGCTTCCCGTTCTTCTCTCGGAGGAGACAGTGTGTGCAGAGACCCCTGTCCACTGCCGGTCACCCGCGGAGTGACTCCCGCATCCACCTCCCAGCCACGCACAGTCCAGCTCGCACACCTGGCTTCTGGGCACGGGCCTGCTGCAGGACAGGAGGAGTCGGAGAACCGAGGTGAGAGGTCCTGGGAGCATTCTGTGAGGGGGAGGACGGCGTCTGACCTGCCTGCCCGCAGCGCGGAGGCCGCGGCCCTCCCGTCCCCGAGGAGCGGGCCTCCCACCGTGGCCGCCGCCCCCAGACGAGGAGGCAGCGTGCCCTCTGCTGAAGGAGCCAGGCCCGAGGTGGGGGCGGCGGGAACTCACCACAGCTGTGGATTTACTATGTGACCCGGGCAGGCGAGAGATGCCAGAGACGAGGGTCTCGGTGAGAGCTGGTGCACGCAGGCGTGCTTCCCACGCAGTGAACGACAGCGGCGGCGGGACCCTGGGCAGGGATGCCCCCGCCACTGAGCCAGCTAAGCCCCAGACAGTTCTAGAAACAAGGAGCTTTTCGAGCAAAGTAATGGCGTGGCCCGAGGTCTGAATTTTAATTCTTTGATTTAAATAAATGTAGTCATGTTGGATAAAAAAAGCAAAAGTTTTGCAGTAGCTGTAGCTAACGTTCCTCCCTGTCCCAGGTGAAGGTGCCTGGGTGATGCCTGGAGGCTTACAGAATCCACCGGAAAACTCTCCAAAGGGCAGAGAGCCAAACCGAAGGGCCCAGCACCCCGCGGTGAGGACGCGCAAGTTCAAACGCCAAGAAGTGATGGTGGCGGCTCCTTCCCGCGCTGAGCTCACTGGCAGCAGGAGCCGCCGCTGGGCAAGAGAGAGAGCCGAATAATAAAGAGGCATCTAAATTTGGCCAACCGGAGTATGAACGGAAGCCAATTTGGGGGCCCGTTTTAGAGCTAATTGCCTCTGATTGAAATCGGTTTTGATTTGGCTTAAAATGGAGCCTCGGATGGCTACGGCACCTCCGGCACGGCCGTGTCTACAGCGACGGCGCATCTGGACGCCGGAGGGCTCCTGGCGGGAGGACACGGGCTCTCGGAAAAGAGGACGACAATGACGGGAGGTGACTGGCAAGCTCCTTCCCGTTGCTCCCTTCAGGTGATCTTAGCAAACGGAATTTTTGGAGAAGAAACTTCCCTTCAGAGTCAGAGCTCTTGTTAGGCAGAATTCTTACTGAAAAATCACTGTGATCTGAACAAGTCTATTCACTCCCCTCCGCCCCGGCTTTTTGGACTGGGGTCTCAGTGAGTGTCACGTCCGGGAATCAGGGCGTGAAGGAGGAAGGCTCGCGGGACCTGTGACACGCGGCTCCGAGCCTGCAAGGCTCCTCACGGAGCGCGGCTCTCCCGTCCCGGCTCCCCCTTCCCGAGCCGCCGACCCTGGCTGACGGGCCGCAGGCACCAGGGAAAGCAGCAGCTTCAGAGTTTGGATGGGATTCACGCACACATTAAATTTTAATCCATTTTCAGTTCACATATTGTACATAGTTAGACATGAAATTACCCACTTCTTTTTAAGAACATCCCAAATGTGTTGGCCTGGATCAGATCAGAGCGAAGTGTTACCTCAGGAAGGTTAAGAGGTTTGAGGATCCAAGACCAAGAGTTTCTCCAGCACAACTCCTCTTTCCACAACCAAGAATATCCTGTTAACGGTCAACTATCGAAATTCAGGGTCAAGTGTGACAAGAAGAACATTTCCAGAAAATCCCGTCACACAGAACTTTTGGGAGAACTTACTGGAATTAGAAATCGTTCATCTACCTTGAACAGCGTGCTCCCACTGTTGCGGAAGTGGCCGCCGAGGCGGGCTTTCACCCAACTTCGAGGACACGCTATTGAGAAGCACATGTGTGATTAGGCTCAAGCAAGCAGCTCTAGATCTTGATGGCATCATCCTATGCTCTGACGCAGGAAAGACCACCTACAAGGCCTTCGCGACTCAGATTAAAGGTGATGAATAGAGGGCTCTTGTCAATTGAGAGGTTAAGGGAAAACACGTGTTGCAAACTATGGTCTCCTCCATTTAGAAAGACTTAGCAAGTACAATTCAGTCATTTAAGTATTAGACTTTTGACAGCAGACATTTAATTGGAACCCACGGTTTCGAAGCTTCAGAAAATTGGTGAAGTTTAGATTTCTCGGGAATGATCAATCAAATTGGGATTCACTCGTTGCAAAGACAAGTTTACACATGAGTATGGCTTTTAGACCGACCACGACTAGAAAAAGGCCATCCCTCTCTGAAGATAAGGTCTCCCATCCAGGAAGAGGCAGGATGAGAGAACGGACCCTCCAGCCCTGGCCTGCAAGACAGGAAGGCCAAGCACTGCCCTCCAAAGATGTGGATGGGAGGCCCACCACGCCATCTTCCAAGATGAAAGGAGAGAAGGAGAAAGCACTGGAACTGGAGAAGTGGTAGCTCTGCTCGGAGCCAAGGAACAAAACCCAGCAACAACCGGGCCCTCAGAGCACTACTCTGGCCTCCGGGGGTGTTGAGACGCTAGCCAGCGGGGAGCAGTCCTACATGCCCGTTGTGCAAAGGCTCTTTCTTGTTTACAGCTGGCCTGCTGGAGCTGGACACAGGCCTGACTTTTGCAAAGGATTCCTCATCAAGAGATTCAAAGGGAAGCTGCCATGGTCTGGTGTGTTGGCCACGTTCCAAGTGCAGTTAACCACGTTTTGATCAGGAGGGAAGTATGGTTTTAAGCCATGAAAAAAGATGTCTTAACAAAGTGGGTTGACTTGTTGTTGCTAATTCTGTCCGTTGTGAGGTCCTAAGAGCTAATTCCCCATTAGGCACTGCAGGGATGACGCTACTTTAAAACCGTTAAGCTAGAGGATGCCCTCCGGATGTGTACAGGCCACGAAGAAGACGCCAAGAGTCTTGTGACGCAGGGGCTAGTTCAGGAGGCCCCTGAGCATGAGCAGGTGATCTATGGCACTAGGGCCTTGGACAGGGACCCTGTAAGAGACGACACGGTGTGAAACAGAGCCCTGTACTCTGAGACAGCCCTGGTCTATCGCGGTGGGACGGGATGTCGAGTGAAATCCTTGGGAAAGGAATCCAATAGGGGCTCCAAGGAGCATGTTTTTCTGCTTTGGAAATAAAGCAGTTTCCAAACAAAATGGAAGCCAGGCAGTTGGATGTGACGCTGTTTATGACGTGTCAGGTAATTAAAGAATAATCTGGGGTTCTTGGTTCTCATTCTGCTGTGAAACTACTTTCAGGTCTCGTCCTTCTTCCCTGACACGCGCCCTCTATCTCCTCTGACTGGAGCAGCGAAGGCTTTCACCTGCTTTCTGAGACTTGTACGGACGCCTTCCCAAACCCACGTAGGAACGGACTGTGGTTCTGTACATACAAGGAAGAAAGACCTCAGTCTGGGGATATAAATCTAAGTGATCAGATTTGTGCTTAAAATACAGGAAACACTAAAGGCACAGGGGACGGGAGAGCAGACGGCTGGAGGGCGGGTGTCTGAGTGCTGGTGAGCACCCAACTGTCCCCATCAGTGAGCCAGTGGACATGACCTGAGGCTGTCCTAGAGGATTTGCGACGAGGACCGCAACATGCGGAGGGAATTAGCTATGATCGTGGGGAGTTTCTGTCATTAGTGCTATCTAAATGCCCATATTTTAAATAATCATATGAACTACAACTTCTAAAAAAGTCAGCCCTTCACTTTTTAGGTTGGAATCACTTCCTGAAAGTTCGAGTCCCTCCGTCCAACCTCCCTGCCGTGCGCACGTGTCTCAGGACAGAAACCGCTGAGGCTTTAGACCATTCAGGATAGAAAGGCTATGGCACGAGAGTGCTAGAGACCAAGGAGAGGGAAGAGGCAGAGAGGCTGTCCGAGAGGTGACCGACGTCCCGGGGACCCGGCCGCGTGTGGTGTCGAGGTGCTGCGTGCACAGCGGGTCTGTTTAAAGACGCCTGTGCTCACACGGGCCACCTCCAGTGCTACCACTGGGTGACCGATCGTTAAGAGAATGATTGTCATGAGATCTTACTTGAGTTCTTGCGAGCTGGTGGCCAGCATGCTCCGGATACTTCTGTCGGCGAGGGGACAGCCCGACAGACTGTAAGACAGGCCAGAAGAGTGAGGTGAGTGCCGCCCCCCGGCTCACGCTCCCGGACAGACACGACACACAGTTGAAACTAAAAAGTTTAATGCAGAAAGCGATGGGGCAAGTGCTGTATATTGAATTTTTTTTTTGGTATAATTAACTCTCTTCTTTGAAGAAGATGTGTCTGTTAACAAACACTTTTTGGAAAATAGTATGAAAATAATTGCGCTCTTTGGTTTCCATGTCGGAGGACTGTCCGAATCGTGACGGCTTACTTGCTATGGAAAGCACTGAAAACGCGCGCACGGGCTTTTAGAGGTCAACATAGAGCACTTGGAGGGTTGACACGAAATTCGACGTTGGTACTTCGACAGCATTGTTGAGGTAAGCTGAAAACAATAAATCGAAAAGACAGAATCCACCATGAGAAAACTGAAGTCACACCTTCTATGTGAGGCGTAATTACCAGTCACATGACCACTCCCATCACACCTTGGTGTTGGACATCTGCCACCAAACAAACACAAAACAGCCAGAATCGTAAGTTTGTTTAAAAAAAAACACTTTACGAAAGCTTCATTGTTTCCAGTTTAGCTGCACTGTCTGCACCGGGGCCCAGGCGCCCGGGAAGCTGCCAAGCGCACGAGCACAGACGGCAGGGGCGGCGCCACCGCGAGCCGGCGCGCCCCGCGGCCCCCGCCCCGCCGCCCCGGCAGCCGGAGACACTCGTGTGCTGCGGACGTCACATGCTCCGACGGCAAAGGCATGTACACACCGGGTCTTAAAAATAAGCCAAAGGGAGGGACAGTCAGGAGGAGCGGCCGCGTCAGCTCGCGTTATGCTTACGTTATTAAGTCCTTCTTGCTCTCCTTGCACTGGGGGTACTTGGGCTTGGGGCTGGGGATGGTCACCTCTCCCGGGTACCTCCTCTCCTCCAGAGCCTCCTGGAACGGGTCCAAGTCTTCCGGCTGCAGGCAAAATACGGCTTCAGGGCCGCGCAGGGGACCGCGGCGCACGCAGAGCAGGGAAGCGGCCCCCGGGGCCGGCCGCTCGGTGCGCTCCCCTCTTCCCGCAAGCCGAGCCTTTCAAGCTGGCCGCACCCTTGCCCCGGGCCCCGGGGGGCTCCCGAGAGGGCCGGCCCGGACTCTGTTCCTCAGTCTCTCATCAAGTTGCCCCCAAATTCCAAATCCATACCTGTCGGTGGGCAGGGCCTTACTCGGGATTTCTGCCGGGGCACTTAGAAGGGGGCAGACCCCTGGTTTGTAAACTAGAGACACCATTTCTCAGCCAGTCTCTTTCCTTCAGGGTCCGGGAGACACCTGCTGGGGTTCACCCCCTCTCATCCAACACGGACCAGCAAAGCTCAACCACGAACCCTACAGGCATCTTAGGATGAGGCTTTTACCAACCATCGGGGAGGATTCTGCATGTGCGATAGGGCCCAAGGCAAGGGAAGACCCTCTGGGCTGCAAGTCGTGGTTCTCGTTATTCTAAAGCAGCGGTCCCCTTCCCACAGCGAGTGGCCCTGCAGTAACTAAGAAATTCCCATAGATGGCGACACCCTGCAGACGCGTCCCGTGAACGCGGGAGAGCGGGTCCACTTCTGCGACAGTCTGTAGGATGCAAACACTTCTGTCGATTTATGAGGGTTTAATTTCAATTAAGATAAATTCAGAGACTCAACCGCCACGCCTCATTGGTAGCAATGACTTAGCACTGCAGGAGAGAAAAGACTGCAGAATTCTCCTTGCCACTCAGATTCTGTTCTTCTGCAGTGCCTGGATACTTCAATCAGTTGGAAGAATAAAGATGATAGGCTTTAGGGTGTAATGGCCTTATAACCAGGTGCCTTTCTCGCCAATCCTACAAATAGCTAATGCTCCCTTTTTCTGTTTCTCTAAGAAGCGATTGCTTTGATGGTGGTCTCCCTATTGTATTTAAAAAAGGATTTTCACTTTTTCCCGTGAATAAAGAAGATGTCATAATTTTCAGAATTGAACACTGGAGAAAAAGCCAGTACAATAAAGAACAACCGTTTCTTCATTTCTTTTCTTAGCCTAGAGGATATTTTAACTATTTTAGTAACTTAAATGTGACCATCGCATCTACAGGAGTCCCCCACTTTTCAAAAGCTCATGATATACCACTTTGCTCTTATGAAAGACCTACTTTACTACCTGCTTTTGCTAAGAAAGAAACCCAAATAGGATTTTTGCTTTTACAAAAAAGGCAAGAAGCGCACGTAGCATTCAGTGCTGGTTGTGCGGCGAGCTGTGGGCGCGGCAAGTGCACGCTGAGCCTCCGGAACGTCTCTGTCATGCGCCTGCCCCCAGAAACCAGGCTCAGCCTCTTGGCGTCGAGCTCCAGAGCTCGGAGCAGTGTCTGGGAACATCTGGGCTTGATCCCAGGTTATCTGTGCATCTGTTAGCAATGTGTGTCCTAAGGTTCCGAAAATCAAAACCTGAGAGGTAATTTTTGGGGTCTGGGAACACTCAAGATATTTTCTACATAAACCAATTAATCATGCCATTCGACTTAGGGACGCTTCCGTAGGCAAGCTCTATGTTCCGATCGCAGGGGGGGATCTGTATTTTAAAAACCTGCTTCTTGGGGCGCCTGGGTGGCTCAGTGGGTTAAGCCTCTGCCTTCGGCTCGGGTCACGATCTCAGGGTCCTGGGATCAAGCCCAGCGTTGGGCTCTCTGCTCAGTGGGGAGCCTGCTTCCCTCTCTCTGTCTACTGTGATCTCTGTCTGTCAAATAAATAAATAAAATCTTTAAAAAAAAAACATGTTCTCGACAGAGGTGCTTGGTAATATTGCACTCAACAAAGATTTAGGCGATAGTACTAAAACGATTTTTTTCAGGGCTGGAGTATACCCTCCGAATATTTTGGGTTTCTTTGAGAACAAAAACTACCCTTACTTTCAAAGGGCTAGCTAATTAATAACTCGTAGCTAATCACTTAAGTATTTAAGATGTACACTTCCCTATCTGCAAGGAGAACCATGCTTTATAGCAACACGTCACCAGAAAAATGGACTGGCTTGCTGTCGACATATTTTCTTAGAGAAATAATTGGTATCAAAACGCACATGATAGAGAAGAAAATTCATCATTGAAGAGAGTTTGTGATTTGTTTCACCAAATCAGCATTCATGAAAAAATCTCGCCCTGGCCAGCAAAGTGTGTGGTCAGCCCTTATTGGCTGAGGTCATACCCCGGGAGCCCACGGACGCCCGACCCCGCACCCCAAGCCGGCGGGCAGTGAGGGGGACATACAGGGACTTCGGCAGTGTCACCGCCGTCCGCCCTGCGAGGCTTCATCTTGGTGTAGTCCACAGGCAGCTCCCAGCAATCGTCCTCTCCCAGCTGGAAGCACCGGCTGCCCATCACCGCCTGCTGTTGGGGGGACATGGGCTCCAGGGGCGTCAGGACAGGGCAGCAGCTCTCCCGTGGCCGTGGCTTGTTCATGCTGAGGTCCAGAGTCCCATTCTCGTCCACCTCCATGTCGGGGTTCTGCGGGACAGAGAGACATACTGATCATGCAGGCCCGGCCGCAGCCCTGCCTTCAGCCAGCGAAGAATTCAAGCCTGGGTTCCTCCTGCCGTCTCCTGTGTGTGGACTCCCGAAGGGAGCAGAGGCGGTCCCTTGGGACACGCCTGCTGGCCTGCGCCAGGCCGCGTCACTGGATGGCAGGGGAGTGCCCTTATTCACCGGCTGATGACCTGTCTACCCACCTGTCTCTTCTCTATCTCACGTATCTACAGAGTACGTACCATCCTTCCTTATCTTCTCTTCCCTGCAATACATCCCTGCTTTTAGAAATAAGCCAGAAGAAAAACGAGGACCTAATCTCCATTATATTCCAGCTCGAATAACATTTAAGAGATCAGAGCTAGATACAGGTTTACGCTTAACAATCCTTTTCCAGTTTCACTGAGGCGAACACTTGGAGATGAGGGAGAGGCATGGAGTGGCGAGGGAGAAGCAGCCAGAATTCACTTTCCAACACCAACTCCTGTGCTGACGGGCTTAAGGGAGGGGGGGGATGTGCAATCAGTTCAAGGAATCCTGCTGCGGTGATTACAGTCTGACCTACTCTGTTCCAGCAAGCCTGCAGTTGAGCCAACTGACGTAAGAAAATAGATGTACTGGGTGCGTTTCTTTTCTTACTTTCTTTCTTTAAATGATGCTTTCCAACAGAGAAAGAAGTGTGCAGAGCTCGCCTCTCTGGAGGAGGGAGGCAAGGAAGGACACATGGAGGACAGAGTGGGAAATCCTGCCGACACTCCTCCACTTGTGTCCCCAGAGGGTTACACGCTCTGGAGCAAACACTTGATTTCAGCGCCCGCATGAAAGCTGCCCCCTCCCGCGTCGGGCGGCTCCCCTCTGGATGTCGGAGTGGAGGGCAGCGGCTGGGGAGGGGCCCCTAGCAGGCTGCTGCCTTGAGACCTCCAACGTCACTGTGCCCCTCGTGCAGGGAGCACCCCTGCTTACAAACTTGGCCTGCGTCATGTTGGACTAAATTCTCTCAGTTTTAGCTTTAACAGAGGAAAAAAAAAAAAAGATGGGAAGGGGTTGCGTACTTTCCTCTTTGCCACAGAAGCCTGTGCACGCTGGCCTTGGATTCAGCTCGAGGCCGCGCCCCAGCCCTGGGCTGGCAGGTCGGGTGTCTGCCCAGGGCAGCGGGGCGGGGTCTCAGGCTCCGGGATGCCCCTCCCCCCGCCCCGTCCCCCTCCCCCTCCCCCCCCCACCGCCACCCCGGCCCGGGCGCTGGGCCTACCCGCGCGGCGCACAGGTCCTGCGGCTTGGTGGACAGGTTCTGCGGCATCTCGCGGCAACGCGTGGACAGGTTGAGGATGGCCGTGGCCGCCATGTGCGCCGCCTCCATGTCGTGCGCGAAGTCGAAGCTGCTCTTGCTGCACGTGCTGCTGGCGCTGCTGCCGCCCCCACAGCTCATGTTGCTGCTGCTGCTGGGCGCGTAGCTGCTGGTGGTGCTGCTGCTGGGGCTGGCGTTCTTGCAGTAGCGCTTTGCTGGGGAGACACGGGCACGGCGATGACTTGGGTCCCCGCCGCCGGCCGACAGCACAGCAGGGCACGCGCCCCGCCACCCACACCGCACCCCTCCCACCGGCCCTGGGGACACCCGCCGCGGTGGCAGGGAAGAGCCCATCTGGCCTTTCCCGGCAGAGCAGGGTGTGCGGGTGGGGCCGCTGCCCGTCTGCTTACGGCCGCACCTGATGGGGACTCGGCCACCTGCTGTACGGAAGAGGCAGCTGGCTCAAGGCCGAAGGACGGGTGCCCCGGTCCTCACTGCCCGTCCGCTCAGCGGGTGTCGTGGGCCCACAGACCTCCTCCCTCCAGAGACTGGCTGTCCCTTCAGCCCAGAGGGGCCTCCACGGCCCGCTGGGCATGCAGGAGGGAAGCACCCCTTTCCCCAAGAAGAGCCCCACTCTGGGGGTCTCATTGAGAGCCACGTGGAGGAAGTGGCACAGTGCACAGCCGTGGGCATGGCCGGGCCTGAGGTTCACAGGGCGGTGCATGCCACATGCTGTCCCACTCGCTGTCCCCTGCAGGGAGCCTGGCTCACAGGACACAGGGGCACAGCCCCTGCCACCCGGAGCATACGGGTACTTGCAGCAAACGTTGCTTTCATGGTGGTTTGGAAATCTCCTCTGGCCCACAGGTGGGGAAACCCTGGTGGCTGATTCGTTAGGGGCCCGTGGTCATTGCCAAGGGCAGCACAGTCACAGGGTGTCCCCTGCAGGGCGGACGGGTCTCCCCTCGAGTCCTGCCCAGGGAGGGAGCAGTCAGGGTGAACCCAGGGGTCCAGGAAGCCCCCCACAGATGTCTCCCTCACAGTGTCCTCGACTCTGCCAGCAAGCCCCTCTTGCAAGACCCCCCACACCTCTTCGAATGTCCTTTCCAAAGCGAGCTTAGGCAGCTCTCCCCACGTGGCCGACACTGTCCCCAGAGGCCCGTGACGTGAGTACCCCGTTAGGACGACGTGCGCAGTGCTTCCCTCCCAAAGGGAGGGGCCGACAACACGGACCCAAACAGTGGACCCCACATGGCCACCGCAGTCGGTCACCATGAGCCACACCAAGAAACTGCCCAAAGCACCGTATTCAGAGCGAGTGAACGTTGTGATGAGCTTTCATCATGGATAACTTTCCACTTTGGACCCAAGACGCCCTTCCTTTTGCCGCCACTGGGCTGCCCAGTGGTGCTGGCACCGGGCCTCACCCCAGCCCCCACAGAAGTCACCGAGCCGCTGCCAGGCAGGGAGCCGTTTGAAGCAGGCCCCCTCATGTGGACCAGAGGGTTGGCTGCACACGCTCAGACCCCAGCCGGAGGAGCCCGGGCCGGCCGTGCGCTCTCCGCGAGGGCAAATCAGCACACCTGTGGGTCTGCCTGGGACATGACCTTCCCTTCCTCATCCTTCCGTGGGTGCACGTGTCTACGCAGCCGAGGGCACAGTGTGGGGTCCGAGCACAGACATGTCCCACAGGGCTGAGGCAGCAATGCAGGGGGGCCAGACAGAGACCCTCCCTCGAGAGGCAGGCCCCCGGGACCTGCACAGCGGGCACGGGGAACCACGCTGAGTTCGAGGCTCGTGGTAGTCTCCCTGGGACTCAAGTCTGTGGCTTTACACCACGGAAATCGTGGGAGAAATGCAAAAGTACTTTTGAGGATTCTTTTCCCTAGTGAGGGCTGGCCGCTGGCTCAGGAAAGTAAGGGAGTGCATATAAATAAGGAAAATGGCCACTTCGCTCTGAAATGAGCGTATTTCAGTTCCTAGGAGAACGTCAGCAGGGACACGTGTGGACAGCAAATGGCCTCAGACTTCTGGGAAAGGGTGTCTCCTTCGCCAGATGTTGGAGTCTGGTAGGACCGGGCAGGACCCTAGCAGGCGAGTGGCCTGGGGGCGCCTGTGGACGAGCCTGATCCAGGAGACACAGGCGGGACAGGTAGCCACACACCTGGACCCTGTCACGGAATGCAAGCACATCTTTGTTTTGCTCAAAATGAGACTAAGAGTGTAGGTCCTCATAATTACCGCCTGTTTGGAAAACGCTCACAAAGCCAGTATCAGGGACCAGTGACCACGACAGAACACACTTCCCTTTCCGATCGGTCAGCAGGCAGCACTGGTCCCTGTCGTCCTGGGTGCTGGCTTGTCCCTGGGTGGGATGGAGGTCACGCCTCCCCGCGTGCGGCTTCTGTGGCAGCCCGCCAGGCCTTGCACTGCATTGAGAAGCCCCCCGTTCAGGACTCTATCTCTCTCTTGCAGGACGAAGAAAGACTCTAGGGGATTTCTACTGGCTAAATATGGCAAATTAAAAAAATGAGAACAACCACATTCACCCAGAGCCTTCTTTTCACCCTGTCCTACTTGTGAGTCTCCCTAAACGTGTGCGTCCCCCACTAGGAATGTCCACCTTCTTCTGTATTGACACAATGGAAGAGATGAAGTCTAGACCTCCGCGAAAACCAGACAGAGAGCAGAGTCCAGAGGTACGCCTCCTGAGGGGTCACGCCGCGAGGGACCTGGGTGCACCCGGAGGGCCATGTGCCCTCACGGCCCGCCCTCACGGTGCCCACGCGGCTCTGTGCACGGTGAGTGCTACTTGGAAAAGGAGCTTCCCTGTGAGAATACAGCTCGGGGGTCTGTGCACTGCCTGCTCGTGTGACTCAAAGCATCGGCTCCCCATCCGGACCCTTCGTTTCCCACTCACTCATCCAAACAGGCAGCGTTTGCTCGGCCGGCACCGGAACCGCAGTTTGAGACCGAGGACAGGAGCTTACGGCCCGGCAGGAAGACAAGCTGCACGGGGGCCAGGAACAGGCGTCCGGCTCTGCAGGGGCACCATCGGGAAGGGTGTTCCCGGGAGGACCCAGCTCTGAGAGCCTCTGGGAGCAGCCGGACTGCGGGGCAGCCCACCGGCAGGTGTGGGCAGGAGGGCGAGTGTTCCAGGGAGAGCTGGCTGGGGGCAGGGGTGAGGAGGCCAGAGGCCCGGGCCTGGGGCCTCCAGACGCCCCCTGAGGAGTTCTGGGAGCCGTTGCCGGCAGGAGGCCCGGACAGGGCCCGGGGCAGACGGCGGGAGGTTGAGCACGTCGGGCGGCTCTGAGTTCAGGGAGAAAAGAGGAAGTCCAGAGCCGATCACGGGTGCTCAGCTTGGAGAATCTAGAAGTTGGGAATGACAGGGAGGCTCACGAGGGGAGCCCGTGGGGGTTCTGGGTTTGGGCAGAGCTCGGAGTGCTGACAAATTGCCCAGAGAGCAGAGCAGAGGGTCCTGACTCGGCCTGCCGGCTCCTTCTGTCAGGACTGGACAGCAGTCGGGGCTTTTCTGCCACAGGCGCTCGGCTCTGCCCTTGTGCGGCGACCCCGTCCCTGACAAGATGCAGGAGGGCGGCCGGGGCCCGACGACTTCACCTGGGAACACTGAAATTTGAACTTGACGTAATTTTTACATGGCACAAACTCTTCTTGTTTACCCAACAGTTTAAACATATCAGCACCATTCTTAGCTCCCTGTAACAAACGGGCTGGGGAGACCCCGAGCTGCTGCTCATGGGTGATGGCAGGGCCGACAGATGCGTCTGGGAACCCCTGCCCCTGCCCACCCTCTCTCCTCCACCGCCCCTGCACACAGACCTCCACACCCGGTGGGGGAGTTCCCCAAGCTCCTCAGCACGGTGGGGACGCAGGGCCCTTCCCTCACCTGCCCCACAGGTGCCTGTCCCTGCTCTGAGGCACCTCGTCAGGCCACAGGTCCTTCCTACCATCCCACGGGTCTTCTACTGCTGCAGAATTTCTACTCAAGCTCATGCTCAAGTGCAAGATTTGCCGTTTTGATGAATCTCCTGCTAATCCCTTCCGAGTGGACGTCTGGCTTCACCGTCTACGCGGGCGTTCCGCTGCCTTCCCTTCGTTCCCCGCTCCTCCTTGAAACTCGTTATCCAGAGGGAGCGAAGAGCCAGACAGATGACATGTAATAGAGAGATGACTGATGTATGGGTGGGTGGATGGATGGACAGACGGAAAGACAGACAGCAACCAGCCAGGGTCTGGAAGAATGCAGGCCCTTAACTCAACGTGTGTTGAGTGTTTTGGAGCATAGGCGGTGGGACCTAAGGCGTGATAGCCAAAGACTGGGGATAAAGGTCCTACTTTTCTTCCCTGTTGCACCTTTCTGTGGCCCTGCCCCTTGCTCCCAAGGGTTAGGCTTCCCCACCAAGAGGCTCATCTCAAAGTTTCTCTTCAGGATCAGTGACTCAGTTCTCTGCACCTGCGGCCAGTCTGGGGGAGGTCCCGGCCGCAGGGCGGCCACAGGCTTCGGTCACTCTGTGGTCTCTGCTCACACCCTATCGAGAAAACTGACCCAGCCACTCTCATCCTTAATGGGCATTTCCTTTGATGTTTTAAAAGTCCGTTAGATGGGGGCCCCTGGGGGGCTCAGTGGGTTAAAGCCTCAGCCTTCGGCTCAGGTCGTGGTCCCAGGGTCCTGGGATCAAGCCCCGCATCGGGCTCTCTGCTCAGCGGGGAGCCTGCTTCCCCTCTCTCTGCCTGCCTCTCTGCCTGCTTGTGGTCTCTGTCAAATAAATAAATAAAATCTTTAAAAAAAAAGTCCATTAGATGAATCTAGTGTGAGAGAAATGGAGTTACTGCTGTTCTTTTCAGTAAATTACAGTAAAAGGCTGTCTTTCCTTCCCTTTTTTGTTTGTTTCTTAAAGACCCAAATTGAAGTTTTTGTTCCCTATTCTTTTTTCCTTGTGGGCCAGGTAAGGAGTTTGGCTCAGCCAAGGTTTCTGACAACAGGTCCTTTCTTTCGTTACACGTCTGTCCCTGTCCTCACAATAGCTCTGTGCGGCCCACAGGATGGGAACTGCCACCCCGTTCCTGCGGAAACCAACACCCAGAAGGGTTCATCTGTTAAATATCACTCAGCTCTGAGAACAGCCTACGTAGGTTTGACTTCGAATCCACTAATGGGTGTTGAAGCATGAAAATGTGCTCTACTGGTCACGACCTCCCCCAAAGTCCAACCGTAATGACGAGGTCAAGGAAACCAGGCCGCACAGGCCAACGGCAGCGAACAGGTGTGGGAGACAAGCGGCCAGAGGCTCTCCTCCCCAGGCCACCGTGAGGTATGTGAGACGTTGTGTGAATTCTGTTTTCTCGATCCCTCCTGCACAGCCCATCGATCACATGGATAAAATGATGACATACCAGAAGTTGGCGAATTATGATAAAGCAAAAATAATTACTTTCTGTTATACCCTAAGCCACTGTCTTTCTTTCCACTTACATGTTTGTTCCTCCGTATTAAGAACTGATTCGTGCAAGGATAGTCAATACACGACACACCAGAGAACGACTGAGTTTCGCTCGCTGTGCGCACGGGATGTTATTAAGGCAAGTGACGACTACGTCGGAAACACGTGCGGCGACTCACACTGAATGGTGAAGAGGTTCTGGAACTCCCCAGCCATGCACTTTAAATGAGTTTTTTGGTGTGCTATGATTTTAATAAAATATCTTCTTCCGAGAAGAGCTAAAATATCTTTAAGGGGCCATCTCCTCTCCTCTGCTACAGAACACCAAGAAAAGACTTATAAATCATCAAAACGTCTACATCCCACATCCCAGCCAACTCAGGGCACATATCCTAGAATCCAAAGCAGAAATGCAGTAAGGTCGGTATGTGACATCGGGGAGACGCACTCAACCCTGTCTCGTTCAGTGACTTACCATGTGAGCGCAGGGAAGCTAGCTCGGAGAGCCTGCTGGGGCAAGTAAGCTCCCCCTCTCGAGAAGCAGGTGGTGTTTTATTTGTTCTACCTGCTCTTTGCTTTTGGTGGAGGCGTGGTAGCTACGTGACCACGGGGGGCCCTGCTGGCCCCACTCCCCATGGGAAAACAGGGCAGGGCCGGCCCCTGGAAGGAGGCCTGCTGACACCAGCAGAAGCTGTCTGCTCTTGGGTGCACCCTGGAGTCACTGGGAACGCAGAGAAGGTCACCGTACAGGTGGCCCCCCTGGGGGTGCCAATCATTTGGTCCAGGTGCAGCCTGGGCATTAGAACGCTCAGAGCGTCCCCAGCTGACTCTCATGTGCACCTAAGGTTGAGAACTCAGGGGGCATGCGGAGTTTCTCCAACGACCAGGAGCTCTGGGGCCTATGTCTGGCATTCCCAGGTGGCTCCGTGCCGGAGCCAAGCCCGAAGGAAGTTTATGAAGACGAGGACGGCATCGGGAAGCCCACGAGCCGACGGCCCCCTCTGTCTCCGCATTCTGAACGCTGCCCGAATGAGCTGCTTTGGAAGCGTCCAGGGAAGGCATCTTTCTCACCCACGCCCCGGGGCACACAGGTGAGCGCGGCCTGTGCGTGTGCTTTCTTTGGACCCCATCAAGCGACCCCATGCTCGACCCGTTTGTCGGAAACGGATATACACAACAACAACATTATCAACGGCAAGCGTGACTCTCACTTAAAGAGTGTGCACCTCCTACCATCATATCCTTTGGGGGATATATCCCTGGTTTGCACCTTGGGAGCTATGGCCCGCTTGCCGTAAGTATGGCTGTCGTAAGTGTTGTACTCAAACGAGGTCTTGGAATATTTCTCCAGCTCTTTGGCGAGGTTGGAGCGGGGCGTGGTGGTGGGCACACTGTTTCTGTAGCCGTAGTGAGGGATCTCCAGCTGCTTGACGAAGCACATGGGCCTGCGGGCAAACGAGAAAGAGTCACCGCTCGCTCTCCCGCGGCCGCCGGCGAGACGTGGCTCCGGTCGGCGTCGGGGCGCGCCGCGCACAGCCGCCTCCCCGAGCGAAGGGCACGGGCGTGGGATTTTCCGGCCCCAGGAAAGCCGTCCCCGTAACGGCCCGAGGGCGCAGGAGGAGCACCAGGTGGCCCGTTAGCATCCCCTCACGCGCCACTCCGTCCAGCCCCGGCCGGCTGGGCCCGGGAGGTGTGGGGACAGGAGGACCTCGCGTCCGAGCGTTCCTTTCGCACTGGCTTCAGAGAGTAAGCGTTGTGCCAAAGGAGGTGAGCTAATAAGACATTTTCCTTAAAAAAAATAAGAAGAAATAAGTAAAAACTCGTAGGGATGTGGGCTGACCCCAAAGGAGATGACATGTGCCTGGCTGGACGCGAAAACAGAAAACAAAGAGGCGCCCGCAGGCCCGTGTTTTCACGCGAGGCCGCCCGGCCGAGGAGCCCTCGCTCACCACACGCATCGCGCTTCTGCCTCGCTGTGCGTGCGAGCGCCAGTGTGTCCCCGCGTCCACTTCTACAGGAGGGACTTCTATGGTGTTTGGGGAAGTGACTTGAGACTTACAGACAAGCGGTGTGTGCGGGGGTCCCTTTGCTTCCCTCAAGCTACAGCTTTCCCGAATCACCAACACACTCGATCTGCTTTCATTTATCCAGCCTTTCTTGTCAAGGTGACGGGTGCTGTGCTGAGTCGCCCAAGGCCCGTTATCTGAGGCACTTGCCCGGGGAGCCTGTGGAGGCCCAGGGAGGCGGAGGCCCTCGCCCTGCCTTCAGAGAGCATGCGGCATGGGACATGATTGTAAGAGTCCAGGAGGAAGGAAGCTGGGCGGGTGGACAGGGCGTCCAGGCGAAGATCCAGGGAATGAAAGCACAGAGCTGAGACGGGGAGCACTGACAGCATCTCTGGGGACTCACAGGAGTCTGGTGACCTGGGGCCGGATGGGGGGGTCTGCTCTGCCCGGCGGGCAAGGCCCGAGGGTTTGGGCTGGGGAGGGCACAATCCCCAAGCCTTCAGAAGATTAGAAGCAGCTCAGAAGGAGCGGGGCCTGGAGCAGAGGCCTCGGTGACAAGCTGGTCCTTGGGGATGGGCAGAAGTTGTCCCGGAGGTCTGCTCGCTGCGGCCAGGGAGTGGAAAACCAGAATAGGATTGGAAGCACCGACGTCTTCCTGTTGCACAATCTGCTTGGAGACTTTTCAACTCCTAGTTAAATGAGTGTGGATTTATTTGTTTATTTTTTAACGATTTAAAAAAATTTTAAATTTGAGAGAGAGCGAGTGAGCGCACATGAGTGGGGGTGGGGCTGAGGCAGAGTGAACAGCAGGCCTCCCGCTGAGCAGGGTCACCTCCCCCCCCCACAATGCAGGGCTCCATCCCAGGACCCTAGGTTCATGACCTGAGCTGACGGCAGACGCTTTACTGAGTCCCCCCAGGCGCCCCACGAGTGCGGATTTAAATTATCTTCTCTTTGCTCCCTTTGTGTCTCCTCTCCTGCCCGCTGAGCATGCCCGTGTCGAGACGCTGTGGGGACTGTCCACACGGAGACCAGGTTCTCCAGGCCTTGCTCACATCACGGACACAGGTGCCTGAGTGGTGCCCCAGGAGCTGGGGGGCACGGGAACACCCCGGAGACAAGGCTGTGGTTGGCGTGGGTCCCTGGACGCCCTGTCCCACCGCCTCGCCATGCCCAGCTAGAGGCACGGAAGGAATATCGTTCATATGTGCACATTGGCCCGCATGCATGTGTTCCATTATCGTTGCCGTGGTTCTCCATGGCTCTGGCCTCTGGAAAGGGACCCGTGGCCATGCAGCCACAGAAACAAGGTCAGGGCTGCTGCTTCCAGCTGCACATCGGTGTGAGGCTCGTGTCTGGGGTGGTGTTCACAGTCTGCGGCCCCCAGGGCAGCGTCTCCCGCCTGATGCCCGCTCACCCAACAGGAGGATCCCCAGGAGGGATGGGATCAGGGCTCGTCCCAGCTCTGGGGTCTGACTAGAGGCGGCAGATGTGGACAGGAGCCCCGAGCCTCAGTCGCTCTCTACCTGTCGTCAGTTCTCTTGGCTGACAGCCGTTCCTTCTCAGACAGACGGAGCCCCGGCGGGGTCTCCCACCTGCCAGTAACAAACGTGATCTTCTGGGAGGCGAGTGCCGTGGGCTCACAGGGGCGCGTGAGACGGCTAGCACCCCCTCACAGAAAAATCTAGAACACACACCAACATTTACTGAGGGTTTATCTCTAAACAGTACAGTTATAAGTGGTTTTTATTTTCTTATTTTTGTCTATTTAAGTATTTTTCATTTTCCATAAAATTTTTAACTTTTCAGAGCACCTGGGCGGCTCAGTGGGTGAAGCGTCTGCCTGTGGCTCAGGTCATGATCCCGGGGTCCTGGGATCGAGCCCCACGTCAGGATCCCTGCTCAGCGGGGAATCTGCGTCTCCCTCTGCTGCTCCCCCTGTTCATGCTCTCTCTCTGAGAAATAAATAAAGTCTTACAAAAAAGATTTTAAGTTTTCTATTGAAGGATAAAAGGGTGTATAGCCACTGGTAAAATCCTTTCAGAAAACTAAACTAATGCACAATGAAACCAAGCAGGTGTTCAAACCAGTTAAATACTGCCTTTTCCTAAGAGATTTACCCCGAAGAGCTCCCGTGCTGCAAACTGTGTGTGCGTGTGCGTGTGCGCTCCCCGTTCCGTCTGTGACCGGAGCCATGGCCGCCGCCTCTGAGGGGCGACCTGCTCCCCCCCACCCCCGGAGGTGGGCAGCCGTGCAGCCTGCAGGACACCCTGGGAAGACCTGGGACCGTGTCCGTACCACTGTGTCCACCGAGGAGTCTGGACGACGGCTGCGCAGCCTGGGGTTTGAAGGGGGCCAGTGGAGATGAGAGCTGACAGGAGGGATCTGGGATGGGGGCTTCTCCCTCCACCCCCTGCCAGAAGCCTCCCTTTCTACACTGAAACCTGGATCAGGAGATCCTGAGGTCTTCCCGTGACAGTCCGTGACTGAGCTGGTTCAGGTAAGTCACTCGGCCGCCCTTCCCCCGGCTCCTGCTCATAACCCCGTGGGGTGTCTGGGGACAGAGGGGCCGGCCCCTGGGGAGGGCTCCCCCACAGAGAAAGGCTCTGGCCATCCTGTGCCGCAACGCCTGGAGGCAGGCAGGTTCTCCGTCCTGGGCTCCAAGTTAAACTAGGATGACTCTGGGCATCTCATGAAGGTGGAAAGTGCCCCGCTTCCATCTAGCAGGCCCAGAACAATGAAACACCTTCCCGGCTGGAAAGAACCAGAAACACCTCGTCTACTCTCATTTA
>PISX010005222.1:0-110515 GCA_004024625.1 Mellivora capensis | reverse complement strand
TACCTTATGGGGCACCTGGGTGGCTCAGCGGTTTAAAGCCTCTGCTTTCAGCTCGGGTCGTGATCTCAGGATCCTGGGATCGAACCCCACATCAGGCTCCCTGGGAGCCTGCTTCCTCTTCTCTCTCTGCCTGCCTCTCTGCCTACTTGTGATCTCCGTCTATCAAATAAGTCAAATAAGTAAAATCTTAAAAAAAAAAAAAAAAAAGGAGCTACCTTATTACTTCTCCTATGTGCTAGATGCAGAGTAAACCTTTCCAGGAGGAAACAGCAACCTCAGAATGGCAATCCATTTTCTGGAGCTATGAGAACTCAGCTATATACAATGAATTTGACTTCAAACAAAAGAATTAACACAGGCCCTCATAAAAGAATGAAATCAGGGTTGTTTGTTAAACTACAACAGACTAAGAAAACTACCTCATCTGCTCCTGTTCCCAGAAATGGGGAGGATTTGTGGCATGCTTCAAAGGCAAGGGAACATTTCATTTATGTGACCCACAAGAGCAGACTTTTTTTACAGCTTTCCTAAACAAATTCATTCCAAATTATTCTATGTAATAGAGGCAAGTGCTGATTTGCTTATCTTTGTGCTATTCAATTCTATTATCAATGTTTGCCTGGGAACAACACAAAATGCAGATCTTTCAAAAATATATATATATATTCTTGTTGGGGGAGTAGGTAGAAAGTGACTCAGAAAGCAGGAAAATGGAAGTGGGGAAATAAAATAGAGGAAAAGAAAGGAAGGGAAGACCAGGGAAGTTATATGTTTCCAGGGCATAAATCCAGAGAAACCTTTTTCTCAGCATTCCTTTTAGAGCCCACTAGAGGGCGCCATTGACAAGTCTCGTCTCTTGCCCAGAGAAGCCTTTGATGCCCCTCCCGCACAGGATTGGGAACCTTCCCCAGAGTTGCCTCCCATCATTTCTGCCTTGGGCTGTTATTATTTCACTGAGCATAATCTCTTCCAGTGCCGTCCATGTTGCTACAAAAGTTGGGTATTCATCCTTTCTGATGGAGGCATAATACTCCATAGTGTATATGGACCACATCTTCCTTATCCATTCGTCCGTGGAAGGGCATCTTGGTTCTTTCCACAGTTTGGCGACCGTGGCCATTGCTGCTATAAACATTGAGGTACAGATGGCCCTTCTTTTCACCACATCTGTATCTTCGGGGTAAATACCCAGTAGTGCAATTGCAGGGTCATAGGGAAGCTCTATTTTTAATTTCTTGAGGAATCTCCACACTGTTCTCCAAAGTGGCTGCACCAACTTGCATTCCCACCAATGGTGTAAGAGGGTTCCCCTTTCTCCACATCCTCTCCAACACACGTTGTTTCCTGTCTTGCTAATTTTGGCCATTCTAACTGGTGTGAGGTGGTATCTCAATGTGGATTTAATTTGAATCTCCCTGATGGCTAGTGATGATGAACATTTTTTCATGTGTCTGATAGCCATTTGTATCTTCATTGGAGGAGTGTCTGTTCATATCTTCTGCCCATTTTTTGATATGATTGTCTGTTTTGTCTGTGTTGAGTTTGAGAAGTTCTTTATAGATCCTGGATATCAACCTTTTGTCTGTACTGTCATTTGCAAATATCTTCTCCCATTCCATGGGTTGCCTCTTTGTTTTGTTGACTGTTTCCTTGGCTGTGCAGAAGCTTTTGATATTGATGAAGTCCCCAAAGTTCATTTTCACTTTTGTTTCCTTTGCCTTTGGAGACATATCTTGAAAGAAGTTGCTGTGGCTGATATCAAAGAGGTTACTGCCTGTTCTCCTCTAGAATTCTGAAACCATCCAGACAAGATTTTGAAGGAACATGGAGAGTGTATGGGTGCAAAAAGATTGGGTAAGTTTGCCACTCCTCTCTACTCACATTACTGCTTAGGCAATGAATATACTCAGTCTTCTCTGCCCTTCAGATAGTTCGTGCTTTGATTTTCCTCACTGCTGATACCACCCCTGGTTTCTTTAAAAACCATATTTACTGGGGCGCCTGGGTGGCTCAGTTGGTTAAACAACTGCCTTCAGCTCAGGTCACGATCCTGGAGTCCCAGGATCGAGTCCTGCATCGGGCTCCCAGCTCCACGGGGAGTCTGCTTCTCCCTCTGACCTTCTTGCCTCTCGTGCTCTCTCTGTCTCTCTCTCAAATAAATAAATAAAATCTTAAAAAAAAAACCAAAAACGTATTTACTGGTGTGCTGGTAAATGTGAAACTAGTTCTCCCAAAAAAGGGGGCGGCAGGGTTTGATTGGTAGCCTTGGCCAATTCCCCTGGTGTAAATACTCCCACCATGGCTTGATGGCATGATCCCAGCATTAGTTAATGGATAGAGCCCAGCATTAGTTGAGAAGAGATGCACAGTAACATGGCATGACACAGTACTTCCTAAATACAGATACAATAGACACCAGTAACCTCAAGAATATGCATGATAGTAAAATGTAGTAAGATTATTTGGATATGATGCATTTTGAGTATGACCTTTTTAGATATAACTTATTTCAATAAAAATTTGTACAACTTACCAACGTCATTTGACTCTCTGGAATCTGTGTTAAGATCCCTTCTTTGCGGTTCCTATACACATGGGAGTGAGAACCTTTATTTTGATATAGACAAATCTATCAATTTCTTGCCTCTGGTTAGCACTCTGTGGGTCACTCTGTCGGTCAAGTCCTTTCCCAGCTCTGGGTCACCTGGATGGCTCCATTGGTTAAGCCTCCAACTCATGATCCCAGGGTCTTGGCTCTGCACTCAGCAGGGGGAGTCTGCTTGAGGATTCTCTCCCTTTACCCCTCCGCCATTCAAATAAACAAAATCTTAAAGAAAAAAAATAAGAAGTCCTTTCCAAGCTTAAGACTTCTTCTCATACACACACATCTATTATACTCCACAAGGTGTTTTCCTTCTCAGCTTAGTACCCTATCAACCTCTTTCTATCTACTAAAGCTACTCAGATCAATTGTAACGTAACATGGCTACTATTTTAACCAAAATAACCAAGTAAGGTCCTCACTTCATCTATTAGGGTCTTTCCTTATTTTCAACCCTGGCCTTATCCCTACCTCTTACCTTTCAGCATGTAAACACTCAATTCTCTCCCATCGCCACATATACACACCCCCCTCTGTTTCAGTTAACTTCATTCAGCAAATAAACACCTATGTTCACTAAATTTTCTTTTATCTTCCAAGGATTTTTTAAATCTTACGCAGTCCAGTTTTTGTTCCCACCATGCCCCTAACAGCCTGTACTAAAGTCACCAACGGCTTCTGCTTTCCCATTCAATTGACCCTGATCTGTCAGCCCTGCCCTCACTTGACCTGACCTCTGAAGGCTTCTCTCCGGGAGCTCGTCCTGCTTCTCTTGGACCCTCATGGGCCCTTTGCTCTATTAAAGTGTCATCTTACTTAACCTAACACAAATTTTTAAAAGTCTCAATCTACATGATGCTTCAATTCCAAAATTTGTTTCTCCTCTTTATTTCATATCCTGGCTAGTCACCCACTTGCCCAGAGTTTAGGAGTCACACTGGTCACGCTGCTCACCTTCAGCCTCTGCTTTCAGCCCCTGTGGGTCCTACCACGTGGACCATGTCTGACAGCTGCCCTCTGCATCTCCCTGCCCCTGCTCACAACTCCAGCTACCTTTTCTGTGGCTAAGGTTGCCTACCTGCAATTTCTTCGTACTTTCTCACCTTCCTTTTCCATATTCTATCCTCGTGCCAAAGTCAGCTTGGCTGGACGATGAAGATGGAGAGGGTTGCATGATCTTACTCATCAGCTCATGCCTATCACCATTGTCACTTTTACAGCCCATCTCACTTGCCGTTTTTACCTTTATCCTGATTTCCATTATAGTTTTAACTACCCCACACACACATAACACAAGTGAAAGATGCCTAAATGTGTTTAGTAAATGTCCTTACATATGGATGGATCATGGAAGAATATGCAGTCAAATTTTGAATGGGTATGCATTTTACATTACATTTATTTCCCTTTCAATTTCATTCTTTCATGCCCTTTTAAAATTCAAAACAATATTAGGTCTCCTGGGTCAGTTAAGCGTCCAACTCTTGATTTTGGCTCAAGTCATGATCTCAGGGTTGTGAGGTACAGTCCAGCATTGGGCTCTACACTGGGCATGGAGTCTGCTTAAGATTCTCTCTCCCTCTCCCTCCGCCTCTCCCCCCTACTCACACGTGCTCTCTCTCTCTAAAATAAATACGTAAATACATAAATAAAATTCAAAACAATATTGTAAAAGCCTATCTTCATTCACTTCATAGCTTTTAATCGCGTATAGCAAAGACATTACTACGTGATATTCAAATCCCATTTGATATTCCTTGTTCCTGACATACCACAAACAATACCTCCCATCCACTTTGCTGTTAGAGACAGCCACAGGTTAGCCTAGGCAATGAAGAGACGGGAGCAGTGTACACGGTGTAAAGCCCCTTTTGTCTCTTCCTCCCCTTGCCTTGGCAATAGAGGACGAACATGTTGAGCTCCGCCCTGACCCACCAACCTCATTCACACTGTTTCTGCTTACCTTCCATCAGTGCTCAGCCACACCAGCCTTCTACCCACTTCTGGAACATGCCAGTCTCCCAGTCAGGCCACTGTACCTGATGGGCCCAACCCCAGATGTGGCTCTTTGCTTGATGGGCTCCTTCCCAGCTTTCAGGTCTCCAGGCTGAAACACCTGTTTGGAAATGTTTTCCCTAAGGTCCTCTCTAAAAGACCCTTTCTCCCCTATCCCACTTGCCCATACTATTCTCTACCCTGTTTATCCAGGGTACAGCATGGTGACTATAGTTCCTAATACTACTTCCAAATATTGTATACTTGAACATTGCTGAGAGAGAGGATCTTAAATGTCCTTACCACAACACAGCCTTAAGTGTCCTCAACATTAAAAACAATTGGTAACTATGTGAGGTGAGGGATGTGGTAATCATTTTGCAATATGCATACGTATCAAATCATCATCTTGTACACCTTAAACTTACACAATATTTCATGTCAATTATATCTGAGTAAATCCAGAAAAAAATACCTATCCAGGGGTTTCCCAGACCCTATGGCAGACCGCTGATGCACCAGGGCATGTGCCTGTTGGAGAGCAGGGATAGGGTGAGTCAAATTCAATCTCCACCACATATACCCTATATTTTAGCCACTGTGAAACAATTACAATTATAAAAACAATTACAATTATAAAATCCAAAAGTTCAACGGTGAAATGAATTCCCTCGCAAAAGAAACAGTGCTTCCACATCCCTGGCCAGCCAGGGCCAGATGAGGCCACTATTGAGGAGGAAGTTGTGCCCCTCAAGCCAACCTCAGCGGGAGTCGTGGAGCTGCAGAGACCCTCCTTCAGGCTAGTTCACTGCTGTAATGGTACCACCTACCTATCTGCTCACCCTATAATTATAGAGGAAACAGACCCATGATTGTCCTTGAGAGACTGGACATGACTCCTTGCCAACTGGGTTTGGGTGGAGGCTCAGATAAGCACTAATGACATCCCAATGCAGAGGGCCACAGTCACAGGCTGCGCCAGACCCAAGGCCTCTGAGATCATTGGTGCTGCCAGGCAAGTGACATCAGGCTGTGGACTGGGGACAGGGACTGAAATGACTCCCTCTTCCCAGTATTTGCTTTTCCCAAGGAGAGGAAGAAGAGCAATACTGGTCCCTTTCCGCCTTTGTTCCTGCTTAGTGGGATTTTTTTTTTTTTTTAATCTACACAAAATCTCCATGTTCTGGCTCTTTCATTTACTAAAAATCACGGCCACATTCAGGGCCCAGAACATGGAAGAGATGCTAATTTGAGGACACTGAATCTGACCTAGGGTAGTGTATGAGTTATCTATTACTGTTAACAAATTGCCATAAAATGCAGCAGCTAAAACAACATACGTTATGATCTCACAGTTTCTGCGGGTCAGGGGCTGCAGCACAGCGTGGCTGGGTTCTCTGCCAAGGGGTCGGCTGGGCTGCAGTCATCTTAAGGTTCTAAGCACATGTGCTCATGGGCAGGTTTCAATTCCTCATGGCCTGTTGGATGGAGAGCCTCAGTCCCTCACTGGCTGTTGACACAAAGCTGCCCTCAGTCTTTTGCTACATGGGTCTCTCTAACATGCAAGTTTTCTTCGTCAAAGTGCGCAAGCCAAGAGGGCAATGCAGAGTCAGCTGGCAAGTGGGAGGTCAAAAACCACTGAAACGCAGGCACACAAGTGACACCTGTCACCTTGGCCATGTTCTATTTGTAAGAAGCAAATCAATTGCCCAGAGCCACTCAAGAGGAGGGGATTAGCCCACTAGGGTATAAATACCAGGAGGAGGTCGTAAGGGGACCACCTAAGAAGTCTGCCTTCCTGGGGCACCTGGGTCATTCAGTTGATTAAGAGTCTGCCTTTAGCTAAGACCATGATCCTGGGATTCTGGGATAGAGTCCGGCATCAGGCTCCCTACTCAGCTGGGAGTCTGCTTCTCCCTCCCTCTGCCCTTCCCCCAGCTTGTGCTCTCTCTGTGTAATAAGTAAAATCTAGAAGAAGAAGGGCGGAGGGAGAGGGGGAGGGGAGAGGAGGAAGAAGGAGAAGGGGAAGAAAAAGTAGTAGTAGCAGTCCTCATCGTCATCTGCCTTCCACTGATAGAATTTCATCAGAGTAATCCACAATAGGCTACGGGGGTGGGGGGGGGGGTTCCCTTTTTTAAGTTCAGCACTTAATTAATGTCTTAGAATGAAGATAATGTTAATAGAAAATGCAGAAGGAAAACATTCCTCCTGTTAACAGGACTATTGATTATTAGCAAAACAAAACAAAGCAAAGCAAAGCCCAAACATCAGGAACCAAATCAGTGCTCTTAGAGAGGTAAGGCCTAATGGCCTTAACTGTGGCAAAACAGCAAAATTCAATTCTGACATGTATTTATCAATGCTCCCTGCAGAGATTCCATTAAAATGACAGTGAATGAATGTAAAAGATTTCTCATTGTCCCCTGGCCACTTGGCCAAATTTGAGAGAGAGAGAGAGAGAGAGAGAGAGAGAACCTGAGAGATAGAAAAGAAAATTCAACAAATTTCTAGGAGGAAAGCAGAAGTGGCCTGCAGCAGGGTCTCCAGCCGAGATGAGTGTGGAAGGAGATTCGCCAAGGAGAGTTCTGGTAAGTCGAGAAAGGCTCATCCGAGAGAGGCTGGAATTAATGCCACAGGGGTAAACAGGGGCAGATCCGATCAAAGTCAGGTGTCCTCTGGGACCCCGGTGCACAGACTGCCAGCTGCAAGCTGCTCCTCCTCTTGCCTCCCCTTGCCTCCCCTCACCCCGCCATCTATCAAGGGAAAGGAAGTTAATCGAGAAGGCAGATTAACTGTCTTTGCCCTCTCCAGCCTCGCTAAAATGACAGTGAAGAAAGCTTTATAAATCTTTCTCCACAAAGGCAAAGAGAACGTAAGAGGATTCAGTGACTGGACAAGGATGTTCACGCAGGTGTTGAAAGGTAGAAAGCAGGTGGAGAAGCATAGCCAAGCAGAAGTTTTAACCTAAAACCCTGCAGAGGAAGATGCAGAGAAGTGAGCAAGTCCCCAGAGAGACACAGTACTTGGGAGCAGCAGGAGGGCAGGAAAAGTGCGGACAACTCGGGTCGTTCAAAGTAGTTTCTCTATGGAAGGATGGGCCACCTAGGTCCCCATGCCCAGCCTGGCCTTCTCCCCTCTGCCAGCTGCAGGAGCCCAGGCTGAGGGGAAGGGCAAGAAAGTGAGAAAATGTCAAGTCGGGGGCCAGGACTCTGAGAACCAAGGTTCCTTCCTTCCCCTGATCCCCAGCAAGCCTACAGTCAGGTGTACCCCAGCTCAGGTATCTCTTCCCCCCCAGGCAGAGAACAGAACTTTCCTCATGCCTCTCCAGAGAAAATGATCACCCCAGAGAAAAGACATGTGAGCAGTGACATTTACGGTCCCAGTATAAAGGTCCACCTGCCATGAGTCCTCTTACAGCAAAAACCAGCAGGCAAGAGACCATCCAGGAGTGTCTTCTGAAATATGGAGAACCACGAAGGTTAGGGAAGTTGTCGTCTCCCTGTGTGTGTGCTTTTTCCTAATGGTGTTGCAGCTATCTCCTCCTGTCCTGCTGGGCATCCATTCGACAGCCTTATCTTCTGAGTGGCAGTCTGGGCCTTGGCCTGGGCGTACCTAGGAATATCACAGATCCAGGCTGGATCCCTGGATGGTTTGTCTTTTTTTTTTTTTTTTTTTAATGTATTTATTTGTCAGAGAGAGAGGGAGAGAGAGAGAGTGAGCACAGGCAGACAGAGTGGCAGGCAGAGGAAGAGGGAGAAGCAGGCTCCCTGCCGAGCAAGGAGCCCGATGTGGGACTCGATCCCAGGACGCTGGGATCATGACCTGAGCTGAAGGCAGCCGCTTAACCAACTGAGCCACCCAGGCATCCCCTGGATGGTTTGTCTTAATCAGTTTCTGCCTCCATCTTTTTCAAAGCCATGGCCCGGTGCATAGCAGAGGCAGCTGGGTTTTGCAGCAGTTTGCTGGTTGGCCACTTTTCATGAAACAGGAAGGAGCACTGGGCTGGTGCTCAGACCCTGTCCAGACTGGAGCTTATTTAGACCCCTTGACCCCCCAGCAGCTGCACACCCAGGCACTGCAGGCAGGCTCTGGGTGCACCAGCACACTTGTGATCTTGGTAGACATTTTGCATTTTGTTCTATTTCTGACCCTTGGAGGTCCCTCCCTTGTTTTTGAACAAGCCTTTTTTGGGTTTCTCTTGTTATATTTTGTGTCTTTATTATATGTTCGGAACAGAGAGGTTGGCCAAGTCGTGAATTTACTGTGCCATCTCGACAGAACGCATTTTGGTTTCTAACACTGACTTTACTCCGAAAAGAACAAAGAAGAGTTGATTCTGTTGGGGCAATAGTACTTAAGTCGGGAATAGAGTATCATAGAGATCATCAAAGACATCCAAAAGAGGCAAGCTGAAGGGGCCAAAACTGACAGGCATCTAAGAAAATAATGCTTGCTGTCTCTGGGACCAACTGACTCGGAGTTAGACCCTGAATCCATGATGTTCAAGTGGTACGGATAAAAGTGCACCAAAGAACTCACATTTTCTGATGTGAGTGGGCTGAAGGCGGACTCATAAAGCACGGGATATATATAGAAAAGTGAGCTGGACTGGGACACTTCAATCAAGCTCAGAATCACAGGGTCCTGATAAGTAAAAGGATATTTAAAACTTAGATTCATAGGGTAGACCATAGGGATACAAGCTGGGGTAAGAACTTTAGGCACTAATTCATTTTCTTCAGTGGGGCTGGAGCCTTACTGATGCCAAGTCTAGCCAAAGAACCAGGAGAGCTTGCTATTGTAAGCATACCTCTAAACAGAGACACAGAGATCTTTAGGGTTTTTCTAGAAGGGTGATGTAAGCCCCAATAAAGAATGCCAGTGGGGTAATGCTCAGCAAGAACTGAGACTCCAGATCCACGGAGGTCCCACCTTATGTAAAGCCTCACTGACACCTGGGAGAGACCCACTGGAGATCTTTGGCAACAAAGGAAGTCCTATCAGCTCTCTTTACTTCCAAAATAATCGTATACCTTTGACTAATTACATCAGAACTTCTTAGAGTGTAGGGTAGGGGGGCCTCTCTGCCTGAGTAATTCTGCTTGAAACACTTTCAGAATAAGGAAAAAAGAAATTGAGGATATAGGAAAAGCAAAGAGAGGTACTTAGAACCCCCCCCTCCAGGGTGAGAGACTGGATGAGGAAGAAAAAAGAAAAAAAAGAGGTACTTAGAACCCCCACTCCAGGGTGAGAGACTGGATGAGTATTATATTATACTATTAATTCTGGAGCAAACAATATATATTTATATAATCATAGTATTAAAGATGTCTTTTGTTACTTTTCAGCTTTTTTAATAAACCTTTAGAAAAAGTACAGATGATTTCATTGTGATTACACAAAACAACTTTAAAAGAAAAAAATAAAAAAGGAATTTGTGTAGAAGTAAAAGGACAGCTACCCAAAGTCAGGAGAGGGAATGCAGACGGAGAACTGGAAGGACAGCCAGGGGAGCTCAGATGCACTTCTCAAAGTGGGGTGGCAAGGGACCCTGTCCATTGCTAAGGCTAGGAACACAGGAACCTTTCTGAGGGCCATGGGGTAGACTATGTTGGGGGTTTAAAGTTGAATCCAGAAAGATACAAAAGACACTAGCAATCCTAGCCTCCAGCAGATGATCAGAGCAGCCGAGGAATAAGAGTAAGGGGAGGGTCGGTGGTAGCCTTTCACTGTAGACTCTATGTAGCTTTGAATTTTAAAACTTTTTAAAAAAATTTTTAAGTAAAAGTAAAGGTAACTTTACTTCCAACTTCCAGGACTGCCCTCTCCTGGAAGAGCAGCACCAGGGCACAAGATCCGCCAAAGGGCATTCACTGAAGGGGTACAGCCAAGAGCAAACTGTTGGACACAACCCTAATGCCCCTTAGAATGGAGATGGGCATATCACAGGAACCATAGGAACCATAGGAACTATAGGCAGTAGTTAAAGACCTATGTTGAGGAAGATGGAAAGGTTTCCCAAACACATTGTTGAATGAGACAAGTGGTTAGCATAAATAAGATCCCATTTTTGGTATATTTAAAAGTGGTATGTATATACGATCTGCATAGGCACAGTGAGTAGTATGGAAGGGCCACATCAAACTTAACAGCAGTCATTTCCGAGGTAAGACTGGGGAGAACAGCTTCTTACTTGTGTCTTATTACTTGAATTTGTTATGGGATGTCTGCATATGTGTAGACTTCTTTTAATAATGTTCTCAAAGCACAGCACTGCTCTGTCAAGTGGGAAAAGACTTTGGAGGGGCGCAGTGAACTCCCCGAGTAAACTCCAGGGAAGAACCAATCTGAACATCTCTGCCTCCCTTGAGAAGAGGCACAATGAGTGCAAGGCTTGATCAACGTCATTTCCATGTCAAATGCCTTAAGACGCAACAGCATGGTGATCTGTCCCATGTGAATCCTTAAGTGTTCAAAAAGTGGGGAGCAAGACCTCGTATGACCATTAGCTCAAGATCATGGCATTCCTCTATCATGGTGAGACTCAGTAAATGTTTCTCAAATGAACGAATGCCCAAACACTGTCCACAGAAGCTGGTTTCCAAAACCCACCGGACCTGCAGCCACAACAGTTCATGTTCTGGCCCCGCAACAACTGTTCACAGAAACCCTGGCCTGGTGGGGGTGGGAGGAGCGGTGAGGGCATCCAACCCTGACCAAGGGCCGCCCCCATGATCCCTACACAAGGACTCACCTGCCCACAAGAAGTGTGATTGTCTCAGTTAATAACACACACATTCCTGACACCAGCAAGGTCATGGAATTTCCACCCCTGTCTGGGCCTGGAGGGTCTGTGGGGCCCAGAAGCCTCTCGTCCCAAGCACAGAGATCTTGCAGACATCCACAGCTGCTGATTGTTTATTGCACAAGAAACTGGCAATACCAAGGCAAGGGGGAAGGCATTACAAAACCATCTGTTGACCAACCCAGAGCTACCGAAGGACACTCTACACAAAACCTCAGTTATATACATGTATACACACACACACACACACACAAACACACTCGGAACACCTAGGAGTCTCAGGCTTCCAAGCCCCACACAGCAGCTTGCACCCCAACCCCCCAGGAGAGAGGGACACTGCAGGGAAGCACAGCAAATAACTCCAGGAAAGAAAAAAGGTTGAGCTCCAGCGAGCCAAGCCACTCAAATCAGCGCACGCAATTGGACACAGGCTGTCCCTCCATGGGCCGGACTGGGGAAGGACAAGGGTCTGGGGATGTGAGCCAGTCCTAAGAAGGCCCCGTGACTGGCCAGCGGGCCTGCCTGGGGTCCTAGGAAGCTCAAGCTAGTCTGCAGCTGGTGCACAGCATGAAAGCCCCGGGGGCCTAGACCAGGAAGCTCAGAACTGCCACCGTGCCTGTATCCCAGAGGAGCATGTTCGCCTTTGCACATCTCACGCGTGGCAGCCCACCCGTGTCAGAGGCTGGCAGGGGCTCCAGATACCAAGTCAGACCGTGTGCGGCAGCTCGAGGCCCTTCCGCTGACTTCCGTGGGCAGACAAAGCCTCACTTCCGGGCAGGATGAACGTGCTCTAGGGCGGCTGGACACACTGTATTCTCAACAGGAGACTAATGGACCTGCCGGTAGCCTCAGGGGCCGCTGGGGAACAACAGGGCCCCCCACCCCCACATGCTCCATCACTCGGGGCTGCTGGACATCTACACCTAGGAAAGGGAGTTCTCTATCAAACATGGCAAGGTTGAGTGACACCTGGGATGCCATCCCCTCCCCTCTCCGTCAGGGCTTGGGGACTAGGCCGCTGTGAAGCTGGGCCGCCGGGTCGGGCCTGCCTTGCTCACAGAACTGCTAAGCGGGTTCCTAAGAGGAGCAGTTGTTTGGGAGATTCTTGGACCAATGGTGTCGGGTTCCTCCGGGTCCCATCGACTCCTGGTGTACCAGCTCCTTGACAGAGTGACGGCAGCATACCGACATCAAAACACAAAGTAACCCTACACACAAAAGACTTCAGGTTGATATAAAAGGGAAAAGAAAGTCTGAGGGAGTTTGTTGTTTCCAACCCACCGACACCCAAGCAGCTGGTACAACCCTTTATTTGCAGGAAAGAACAAACTGCCCCGCACCGAGTGCAGAGATGGGCCTCGCTGCACAGCCTCGGTGGCTGGGTCCTGCCGGGAAAGGCAGCAGCAGGCCTCCACCCAGAGCTCTCTCCGGTGCGGGAAGAGTTTCTCTCCCTCAGACCTCCATTCTATACAGATCACTGGAAAAGTTCTATTTAAAACAGAACCTCTTTTACTGGCAAAGACCCTGGGCTTTCCCAGCCCAGCAGAACTACCCCGAGTGAGCGGCCCGTCTCCTCCTCGCCGAACTCGCCCGTGAGAACCAGGGCTTCTGGCGCAGCTCTTCGGCACAGGGCACCCTTCCCTGCGCGCTCATGCATACGTTAACACTGGGCTTAGGGGAAAAGGAGGAAGAGCTTACAGAGAGGGTCAGGCCTCCAGACTTTGCAACGGGTGACGGGGCCAAAGGTAACACGGGGGCTTTATTCCAGACTGCCACCAGTGGGGAGGAGAAAGGAAGGGACAGGCAGGGCCTCTTGAGGTCGAGCTCGGCTACCACCAGCCTGATGACACTGTGGTCCCACGCACGGCCACCACCTGGGGGGACCCCCCGGGAGCTCTGTGGCCACCGGCCTCTCGGGGCAGAAAGAACTCATGACTACATGTGCGCTGGGGGGTGTGGGAGGGGGCTGCCTCAGTTACTCCTGTCCGAAGCCCTCAGTCTCCTCGATGGCGTACAGCAGCTTCTCCTTCAGCTGTTCGTAGCTCTTATATGGTGGGAGATCCAGGCGGTTGAAACTGTTAAGAGAGGGAAGCAGAAGAGTCAGCACGGGGAGGTCAGGGCTCCACGGCCCTGCCCCAACCTGACCAGAGTGGGGTCAAAGTAGTTCACGCGACCGTGGTTCCCTCACAACACCATGTGGCCAGATGCCAGAACAGACTTCCTTCTGGGTGAGGCCTTCATGCTTCCTGTGCCTGGTCCTTGGAAGGGTCAGCAGACAGGGCAGGGCAGCTGGAGAAATGGGGAAATGGGGGCCTGGGCAGAGGGCACACAGGGAAGTAGCTCTTTGTCAACTGGAATGGAAGTGTTTGGTGAGGGATACGAACTGCTGCCACAAATGCCAGAAGCCCAGAGGCCCCTCCTCTCCAACCCCAGAGCCACACAGACGTTGCCAAAGTCCCTGAAGCTGCCCCACCCAAAGGGCTGCCCTCAGGAGCTCGTGTGGTCTGTGAGCTGTGGCCACCTCCCACTAAAACCAGCACACTCACCACGTGTGGCTTCTGGGCAGCCAGGTTTCCTTGCCAACCTTGTCGATGCAAAATTTCTGCGGTCCGTTGCTGCCTGTTATCCAAAAGAGAAACAGCATAGGCAACCGGACCACGCCTTCCATGGGCAGGACCCTGACTCCCCCCTACAGACGGCTCAGGCCCCGCCCACTCACTCGCACCCTGGGAGCAGCCCCCAGGCCCACCCTAGGGCGCCAGCAGGGGAGGGAACACGTACCAATGAGTTCGGCAAATCCGCCAACAGGCAGGCGGCAAGTCCCAGTGACAAACTGCAGCAGTCGGATCCTCTTCTCGTTGTCCATCTCCTTCACCACCTAGGACGAACCCGGCCAGTCAGAGCAAAGCCAGGATGCCCACCTGACCCAGAGCCTCGCCCTAACCTGTGATTCCGGTCAGCCGGCACCCCTCTTCGGGGCTGAGAACACAAAGCTCGGGTTGGGTGGAGGGTTACAGCCACCAACCTTGGGAACCCCAAAGCCGCTCCCTCTGAGAGGCGGGATTTGTAGGCCATTCCCTGTAGCCCATGGGATATCTCGGTCTCAGGGGCACCGTGAGCCAGGTTTTCTCTTCCCATCCAAGTTCTGCTTTTAAAAATAAACTAAGGATGGGCTCCCTTGCACAACGGGGAGCCTGCTTCTCCCTCTGCTAGCGGTTCCCCCTGCTTGTGCTCTCTCTCTGCTTGCTCTCTCAAATAAATAAATAAAATCTTTAAAAAATAATTAAAAAGTAAATATTTTTTAAAAGGGGGGGTGGCGCCTGGGTGGCTCAGTCATTAAGTGTCTGCCTTCGGCTCAGGTCATGAACCCAGGGTCCTGGGATCGAGCCCTGCATCAGGCTCCCTGCTCGGTGGGAGGCCTGCTTCTCCTTCTCCCACTCCCCATGCTTGCGTTCCCTCTCTCACTGTGTCTCTCTCTGTCAAATAAATGAATACAATCTTTAAAAATATACATATACTGGGCGCCTGGGTGGCTCAGTTGGTTAAGCGTCTGCCTTCGGCTCAGGTCATGATCCCAGGGTCCTGGGATCGAGTCCCGCATCGGGCTCTCTGCTCCATGGGGAGTCTGCTCCTTCTGACCTTCTCCCCTTTCATGCTCTCTCTCACTGTCTCTCTCTCAAATAAATAAAGTCTTTAAAATATATATATATATATATATATATATATACATATATATATACATATACTAAGGATGGGAGTGATTGCTTCATGGGAATGAGGTTTGTTTTTGCGGGGAGATGAAATGTTCTGAAGTTAGACGGTGGTCATGACTGCCTTGTACTGCGAAAGGCCAATGAACCGTAATACCTTAAAATGCTGAACACGGTGAGTTTTATGGGGTGGGAATTTTGCCTTCACAAAGGAATGTTTATATACCTACTCTTCCTCATGTATGCTATACTTCATAACGACAACAAGACTACACATACAAAAGAATCAACTCATTACATCCAGGACTCAGCTCATTCAGTTTCTCCAGAGACAAGCACATGGTGGTCAGTGTCCCCTGGCTGGAAGGAAACCACACGCCCAATGGGAGCTTTCCTTCCTGCCTGCAGGCTCACCCCGTCCCACCAACGCTGACCACCAGCGTGTCCTGTCAAGAGCCCTGGTCACAGTCCAGCTGCAACAGCTCTGTTCGTCCCAAGGCTGGGTCTCTCTTCTCCTTCCACAAAGTGAGGAGAGTGTGAGAGATGAGGGAGGTGACCACGCAACATGCATCCTTGAGCCTGAGATCGAATCAGGTCTCCTTCCTGAGGCTGACTGCTAAAGCCTGTCTGGACCCCTACCCCAACCTCCCTGGGATGGGCCCCAGGACCTACCTGCCAGAACCACTGGATCTGCTTGCTGTTCTTGGTGTAGTGTCGGTAAATAGTGTTCTTCTGCCAGTCGCTCATGTCTATCTCCTGCATGCCGCACAGCATGAGCTGCAGGGAAGACAGATGTCCGTGGCCCAGGGCCAGCCCCCTCCCCACTCACTAGCAGATAAAAGCATCCCGAACATCTTCCTGATTTCTGCTGGCAGCGGTAATAATAGGAGGGATATGAGTGTTGGATGTGGACCCCCTCGAAACAGTGTGAGAAACCCAACCACAACTATCTATCCTGCGGCCTCGGTCCGGAGGGAGTGTGAGGTTCCACTGGGGAGCTTCTCTGGAGACACAGTTTGCCAACAAAGGGCACGAATGCCCCGGAGGCCGGGGCTCAGGGTCCCAGCGACCTCAGCTCTCACCTCCAGCTCCTTCTCATCAAAGTAGCGCAGCCACTCCAGAGGGGCCACCTCATTGAAGCCATCCAGGAAGGCTTTGGTCTGCTCTTCCACACCCCGGGTGAAACGCCAGTCAGTCAGCAGCCTAAAACCGAAGACCAGCCATCAGGGGAGCTAAGACCCGAAGCTCACGTGCACCTCAGGACCTGCCAGGAGGCTGCTGTCACACAGCAGCGAGGAATCGGCTGAAAGGTGACTTGGGCACACACCCAAAGCCAGTCTGCTGCTGGCCCCGGGGCCGACGCCAACTGGGAGGCTTTGACCCATGGTGAAATGCGTGGGGGGCATGGATGCAGGGTATCCCAGAGACAAGGGTGGCTCTGCTCCCCTCCCCCCGCACTGGCTCTCCAGCACTTAAGACTCACATGATGTACTCGTCTTTGTTCTCCTCTGTCACTCGGATGCTCTCACCACCTTCCTTGAGCTCGTGGGTTGTCACCTTGCCCAGGATCTCCATGTCCTGGATGAAGTACAGCTCTAGACCACACTCTTCCAGGCTGTTCTCTCTGGCAGCACAAGAGACCAAAAGGGAAGAGTTCTACCTTAGAAGGGTCCCCCCTCATCCTGCTCTGTCCCTCACTTTAGCGCTCATAGGATGCCAGGACTCACAGCCTTGATCCAGAGCAGCCACATGGGACCTCTCCCTGAGGCATGGAGAGAATTCTGGAGCTGCCCTACAGGGAAACCTACAAGCTGCACATCTCCACAAGCACTTCTAAAGCCCATCTGAGCGCAGAGCCAGTCTGGCAGAGAAAATAAAGGCCAGCAGCACCTGCTCCCCAACCAGAGACCCCTCTCCTCCCAGCATGGCACAGGGGAGAGGACTCACTTGATCCAGACAATAGAGTTGTAGAATTCGGGGTCAATAGATTCCAGGTCCTTCAGGGTTGGTCTCTTGTTGAGCATCCGCTTATAGAAAGGGAGGGTGAAGCCTGTGTCAATGAACTTTCCATGGTACAGAGCCTGAAGAAGAGGAGACATGGCAAAGGGCTTTGGTCTTCTTACTTCTTAGGACACTGCCCGAAGCAGGCTCTTGGATGCTCCACACCAAAGCCCAACTACTGCTACCTACCCTTTCTCCCCAAGAGCAATTGTGACCTTGACACAGACTCTCATCACACTTGCAGACCACCGGGGCAAAGAGAACCAGCCTACTTAGGAACCCAGTGCCTGCCCAGCACACTTGCCCACCAGCTCCCCGCTCCAGCAGAGAACTGCCCCACGCTCATGGACAGCACAACGCCAGGTGGCAGCCCTGACTCACTGACGCTCCGAGCTGGGCAGCAGAGGCAGCCAAAAATAATGCAGACGCTGTGGACAGCGAGAGCTGGCGGGCCAGCGGTGAGTAATAGTCTAGGGTTTTCCTGGTCTGTCCTGTCGGCTGCTAGGCCAGGCGGGTCTCTAGACCTGGGAAGAATGTGCCCACTTCCTGAGCCCAGCACCTTGGCCAAGAACTTCCAGACAAGGGGAAGGGACATATTTAGTCATGGCTCTTGGGTTCTTGCGGGCAGAGCATTCAGGAAGTCAGGAAGAAGCAAAGGAAAATTAGCAATGAAACATCCCAAACTACCCAATACAGCAGAAGGACTGTGGCTACCATGGGCTCCCCTTCCTCAATCCTGGCTCTCTACCCTCACGAGACACTCGACAGGACGCACATGACATGACTCCCTCCTCTATTCACACTGTGTCCCTATTTCTAGATAAACACGGGTACCGTGACTCCGCTTTCCCTACTCTTCACTCAGTCCCTGATGATGCCTCCTACGTCCTGACCAGCTGGTCTACCAGGGCTCTCTTCTAAGCTACTGTTAATTCCAAATCCCCTTCCAGAAGACCCAAGTGTCTCAGGCAGACATTCCCTAACACTCTCACCTAAGAGCTGTGACAAATGCTGGTAGCCCACCCTGCATCTCCCCTCCCTCCTGCAAGAAAGACAGCATGTTGGTAGCGTCTCGACAGGGTGCATGCTGAAGGTTCAGTGATGCCTATGGCCCAGAAATCCTGGGCTATCACTGACAAGTCCCACACAAATCAACACAAGAAAACCCTCTCGAAGCCCCTGGGGACGCCCCTGAGGGAGCTCTGAGCCATCTCCAGAACACTCTCCAGCTTTTTGCATTTCCTGTTAGGTGTTCTGTGAGGAGTGTGGAGCTCAAAGTTGGGGCATCCACCGCAGGTTGCTGCTGGTACATCCGGCCTCCTCGGCTGCCGCCCTGTCTAGAGATCTCACAGCAATGCGTCTTACCATAGCGATGAATCTGCCAATAAAGCGGAAGTAGGTGAGGTGGTCGGGGTTGATGGAGGAGGCAGGGTTGATCTGCAGGCAGTAATTGTTCTTCCCGGCATACTCAAATAAACAATACATGGGGTTGAGCACCTCATGGGACAGGAGGAAAAACCACTCCCTGTGAGAGAAGACAGAGAAAAAACAAGAGTAATGGATCCCCTCCTGCACACCTGCACTGGAGATGGGACTCTCTTTTGCTGTCCTGTTTCGGTGAGTTTGGAGACACGGGTCCCTGGAGTCGAGCCCCACTGGGATGAACACCTGGTATAACCTGTATTCACAGCTGGTCAGTGAGCGAGGGTGAATCAGGACAACCGCACTTGTGGACAGTGCTCAGGAAAGCCTGCGTGTATGTCTCCGGGCTCCCCGACGATGTAGTCCAGGACTTTCTATCCGATATCCAGTATGGCTGATGGCAAAGGAGCTTGTGGTACCCTGAGGCCACCACGTACACTTGTGTAGGCTGCTCTGTACAAGAGCACTATGTTAAAGTATCATAGACTTACACGTTTATTACAACAATTTTCCTGCATACAGCAGTCAACCTGGTTTTTTCCTGATAAAACCAAAGTATCATGACCATTTTCCAACATGGAAGTGTCTTGAGAAAGGGCATCTTTTTCTAAATCTTGCAGAGGTGCTGTAGAAAACAGCCCCCCCCCCCCCAGTTTCCAACCTGAGTAGGCAGCATGAAAGGAATACACAGTAACACGTTCCTGATGCATGGAAACCCTGTAATCCATGCTGCCTCTAGATTTTTAAACTTCACTCCCATTAGCTACACAAAAGGCATCTCATCTCCCTTGCTCTTTGCCCTCCCCTCGCCCCAAACCCCATCACCACGCATTTGTCTGAACCAACACCCATGCCTTGACATCTTTTTGTGGCCTAGGGTAACAAGCCTCAAGCCAGAATTCAGGGTCCTTTCAGGCTTGAGCCAAACCAGCAGGGGGGACATCCCAAGGAGGCCAGTCCCTGGCTGCTTGTGGCCAGGCAGACGAGGAGTCCTTCGATGCAGAGGGTGCCTCGGTATCCTGTCCGTGGTTCTACCCTGTGGTAGAACAGCATGACGTAACCTACCATAGGGTAAAACCACTGGCAGGACACAGAGAGACAGACACACACGGGGTGGGAGCCACACCACCAAGCAGAGCCTGGAGAGAAGGTCACCATAGTCACCACAGAAAAAGAGCAATTGATCCACAGAGGCCAGCAAGGAGGGCAGCACCACCAGCAAACAGAGGACCAGAAACCAGTGAACCCAACACCAAGAGAGAAGATGTCCCCAACACCAGGAGAGGTCAGTGAGCTGAGCAGCCGCCGCAGGCCAAGATGCTCCTTCTCCCTGCCAGGGACGTCAGCCCCATGATCCAATGCAACGTTTTGTCAGAGACTCTGTTAGCTTTTGTAGGAGGGCTAGGGTGAGGGCAAGACAATGCTTTAGGCTCTTTTTATGGGTACGTCAGCCATTTTAACTTTATTGACGCTATGCACATGACGTGTAGCTAGCTGAGCACTGATTGAGGCCCTCTGGATGGTGACACAATTTACGTCAGGCACACGCCGATAATACTAGGTATCAGCGATATACCTGCCCCAGCTGCCTCAACAAGAGAAGCCTAGGGTCGATTTTTAACGGAAACAACAGGACACCAATATTTAACCCCCGTCCACCGGTGCAGACAGACTGGTTCAAGTTCAGATAGTCTCTTGCACCACTGTCCTAAGCCCTGCCCTCTGAAGCTCCCAGCCTCTCCACAGACCATTAACTAAAGGGTTAATGGCTAGACCACAAGGGGACCCCAGGACCCTGCTCCTGTACCCATGTGGACCGGCCGTACCCACGCCCACTCCTGAAGGTGCGTGAGAATTCTGGGGACCAATGGGAACAAGGGGGAGGCAGCTTTCTGGCCCTGAGCTCTATAGGCTGGGGAAATGGGGTGTGGTCCAGCCTTCTAGGGGTGCTGAGCTCACCTGGCGATGCCTCCGTAGTCCAGGCCCTCCTCGCCACGCATGATGATGTAGAGCCGGCGTCGGAGGTCATAGGGCTTCATGTTCATGATCTGGGGAGACAGAACATTGTGGCCCACCTGCCACTCCCGCTTCCATGGCAGGTCAGGGGCTGGAGCAGGGAATTCTAAGTCCTTCTCTTCCACAGAGACTTGTCACCAAGGCCCACACCCTGGAAACTCTACCATGTGGGTTTAACAGACCACGTGATAGAAGATGGTGTGGTGCAAGGGGGCCTTCTGCTTGTTGGGTTATGATTATGCTCTAACCTGTTGGAAAGAATCCTCGAACAGCGTCTGCCTGGAAACACTGATCTTCACATGGCTGGGGAGGGCATTTGACTAAAAAAGAAAGAGAAAAAGAAAACACCCCGAATCAGGACCTCAGTGGTCACTATTCAGTCAGGTCTCCTGTGTGTATGAACAGGCTTCCGTTTCCCCGGGCCAGTGGCGAAGACCCTGGTACCCTAGAAATGGGAGCTAGTGACTGCAGACAATGTCCGACAATGCTGCGGGCAGGACAAGTAACTGGCCCCCACCTCGGACACAGGCATCCCAACATCTCTGCGAGGTTGGGAAATCATGCTAAAGTAACTCAATTAACCCCACCGTCTGGGGGAGGTCCGGTCCCAGAACTCACGTGACAGAGGAAACGGAACTGGTGATACTTCCACCGAAAACTTCGGTCATAGGCACCAGGGGAACCTTGCTTCGTCCTGGGAAGAGGAAAGATGTTCTAGAATCCGTGTGATTTCTCAAGAATTAGCAAAGGTTAGCCCCGAGGAAAGCTGATACTATGTTGAAGACCAGAAAGGCAGGCATGAAAGAAAGGAAATGACCGCCATTTCTGTAGACAGATTTGAAGAGTAAAAAGAAAAACCAGAAATAAAGCCAGACCTCTTGCTTTTTAAAGAAAGACCACAAGTGTTATTCCAAATAAACAGGATAGCTAGCCCCTTCCTCCCCGCCGCCCAGCCGCCCAGGCTTCTCCCACCATCCCCTCTAATGTGACACCAAAATTAGCCACCAGAGGGCAGTAAGAGGAGCAAGACAAGGATAAAACCCGACTGCCAACCGCTAATAACGCGGCCTGTGGGAAGTCCTTACCCAGACTCAAATCCAGGGCGAGGATCCTTAAAGGTGGTGGTGCGTGTATTGTGGTCCACAAAATAGCGTACCCCTTCACTGGTGTACTTCATCTCCCACCCTGGGGGCAATGCTGGTTCCTGGATCATCCTGGAAGCATGGGAAGAGAGGAATTAAGAGCCAAGCTCTCCTTCTGGGCCTCAGTGCTTACGAGGCTGGGGTTCCTGAAGTGTTGCTTTCTCTCTGCTTTCACCCAGGACCCACATAGCCCTTGAGGGTGGGCCTTGAGGAAAGGCGCCTGGTACTACCCAAGTCATGTGGGCAGTTCTGGAGCAGAGAGAGGTCATCTACCAGCTCTGGGTGGATGGCTGTGGCCTAAGTGGCGAACCAGCTATCCTGAGACTCCACACGCCCCTATCCTAGACTAGCTTCTGGAGAGGTTCCCTCAAGTCTCTTGAAATCACCCTATTAATAACCTGCACAAGTGGCAGAGAGACCAGCAACACCCGCCAGTCGGGCCACTCTCTATCCTTCGGGAAGTTCAATTTAAGAAGCCACGTTCAGGGGGTATCTGGCTGGCTCAGTGGGTTAAAGCCCCTGCCTTTGGCTCAGGTCATGATCCCAGAGTCCTGGGATCGAGCCCCACATCGGGCTCTCTGCTCAGCAGGAAGCCTGCTTCCTCCTCCTCTCTCTCTGCCTGCCTCTCTGCCTACTTGTGATCTCTGTCTGTCAAATAAAAAAAAAAAAAAAAAAAAAAAAGCCACGTTCAAGTCTCATTGGGCAGAAACTATATGGTAAGGATCCCGAGGCACTTGTGTGTGGCTAAAGATCCCAGAATACTGACCACAGAGGACCAAACACAGTCCAAGGCACTTGGCCTGGAACAACATGGGGCCCACCCGGCCCAAGTCCTTACCCTTGGGTCCGAGGGTCCTCCCACTGGGTAGTGCGTGTGTTATGGTTCACGTAATACACCCGTCCATTGTCCTGTCTCTTCTCTGCCATGGGAGAAGAAAGAAAAGAGGACAATTAGCTTGAAACATCTTGAGTCCATGTCCACTTCCCTCTGGCTCCCTCCTCCTCAGCACCAGGTCCAAATTTCTGCCCCTGTTCCCAACCTGTTAGAGAAGTTTAACTGCTGAAAGCCTGGCTCACTCGCATCTGTCACTGGTAAAAAGAACAAAGAGAATCTTTCCCTATTGGGGAGTGAGGGAAGAATAAACCATTTCCAACTCAAGATCCAGCACTGTCTTTGGTTGGTTGATTTGTTGGAGAGAAGGGGGTGGTGTGGCAACAATGAGGGGGAGCAGCCCAGCTGAAACCAGAGGCGTAATTGCATCCAGCTGTGTGCAAAGTGGAGGCGCAGCCAGCCACCTCTAAACCCCAGTCCCCACCCCAGTCCCTCCCTGCGACTGCTCCATCCAAACTGGACCATTGTGGGATGGCTGCATTTCCTTCATATCCTTTTGATCAGCGCTCTGTACCAAAGGGCCTATCTACCGCCCACCCTATCTCCTTCTCCTTGCATGAAGGCAGAGCTTTGTTCTAAAACTCACATCCCAGCAAAACCACGATGCTGCACATGTGCGATAAATGCCTGGGCCACAGGCACTTACAATGCCCATCTTGTGCTTACACCTAAGTGTGCACTTCAAGCCAGGGCAGTATTTGGGGTGTGGGGGGGGGGCGGTGCTCAGACATACTGTCTCTGTCCTCTGGACAATCTTTGCTCTCTCCCCTCTCCTGGGGCTTACGTGCTTATGGGTGGGAGTCTGGGCAGACCCAACTTTAGCTGGTGATTCCAGGCTCTGAGAGGCATTGAGAAGGATGCCCCATCAGGTCCAAGCAGACAACAGGCAAGACTAGGGGCAAGGCTGTGAACGGAAGAGAGGTCACCTTTCCCAGGAAGTTCCTGAGCCTTCAAATCTATTTCTGTCCCCCAAACAAATGATATGAATGGCCCTCCCTCTTCTACAATTACAGGGTGAAATTAAAGAAATAAAAATAATTAGTTCCAGAAGCTACAGGGAAACCAAGAGCTAAAAAGGGCACAGAATCGAGGAGCCCACTCCTCTCCCTCAAGCATCAGGCTGCTACGTTCCCAGCATCAACCCAGGGTCTTGGTCTCTCTCTGCCTTCGGTGGTATCCATTACTTGTGTGAGATTTTTAAAACACAGATGAAAGAAAGAAAAGAAGATGCCCAAGATTATGACAGAGCTACCAGCACCTCTGCTCAGTTTATGGGACTGTCCCACAGAAGTCAGGCTTCCCAAGAAGTTTCTGAGGAACAGGAGAAGCTGCTCCCATCCCAGAAGCTTCTGCTTTGAACTAGATCCTCTGTGTCTGCTTGGCCAAGGGCCAAAGACAATGCTCATCAGCAGGCCGGGGGATCTGTCCAGCCGGCCTGGGGCTAGCTTGCCTCCTTTAGGAAGAAACAAAATTGGAAGCATTTAGTCAGGTGCCAGGGTCAGAGCTGCTGAAGCGACGTGGATCTAACCCTGCGGTGTCTTGACCCCTGGGCGCAGGGAGAACCGTGGGCTCTCTCCTGGAGGGGCCCAGAGGGCCCAGGATGGAGAGCAGGAGGCCCAAGTAGATTTGATCACAGTCTCCCACTAAATGCAATTCTCACTTGATTCTGCCACTCTTTCTGTTCACTCTGAACTCTCCTTGGGAAGGTGGCCCTGTCCTGGCCCATCCCTGAAAGAGCCAACACAGAGCCCAAAGGATCTGATTAGGATCTGATCCTTCGGCTGGATGTTCTTTTTTTCTCAGTTTCATACCGCTGTGATCTTATGTGTTTTCCTGATCACATGTAAACACCACTGACTCCATGGCTCCTCTTCCCATCCCAGACATTTCACACTTGGCTTCTGGGAGCTCTTTTCGAGGTGCTAGAGCTGCTCTTACTTGGTGACCATCATGTAGCAGAACCGGTACAGCAATCAAGCATGTGACTCTATAGATCCAGGAACGAGTCTGGGTCCCTGGCTCCAGGTCACAAGCGTCTACTGGCTGCCAAACATCACAGATTCTTGCTTAATCGGATGCGCTCTCCCCTGCCTAGCCAGGGATCCTGTGCTCGACTCCTCATACCTGACTGGCTGCTAGTCTCGGAGACACCAGGGAACTTTCATCAGTTCAAAGAGCTAGGTGGATGATCTGTGTACCTAAGGGATTCCCTAACTGAAAATCAGGAACTGTCTGGAGGCCCCACTAATCCATACGCCTCCCCTAGAAGGCCTACGAGGTCCTTCCAGAGCTCTGGAATGCAGGGGTAATTCACTAAGTGACACCCTGTGGGCCCGGGGGCGGGGGCGGGGGCGGTGTGCGGTGAAGCAACCTGGTAAATTACTACCAGGGAGTCGTGTCTCCCCACCGGGGGTTCCAGCTCAAAAGCCATGCTTCTCCACATCATGCTCCTCCTATCATTTGTCCACTTCACCATCTTTATTGGGGATCAAGCCCCTGCCCAATTTAATACCACATGTGCACACCGCCAAAGCAGCATTCACTGTCCTCCACTGGCCCAACCATTACATTAAATCCAACACCTGCTGATTCCTGCAAAAATCGCCCTCTTCCACTCCCAGCGACTCTCACTGTACCCAACAAAACCCTGCCCTGGCTCTGAGCTGCAGGATGCACTGAGTCTATCTCGTTTGACCCCTTTTTGCACGAGCACACCCTCCCAGAATAGCCACAAAGCCCATAATCTCTCCCAAGTCATGGATGTCCATCCTTCTAACTCATTATTGGCAGATCGCAGCACGGACCTAAGATTCTCCAGTGTCAAAAAGAATCCAGCACGGTACTATTAACCAGCAGCGATGTGCTATTACTGACATGCCACCCAGTGCTCAACTCTCTTATCGGCTTCCCTAGCAACTGTGTCACAAAGAAAAAGGCGGCTTTCTTTAGTCAAAATCAGGAAGAAGTCCAACATCTCAGCTGTAAAGAAAGGTTTGGTGAGGTGGCTCCTTCCAATCACACAGCCATAGCCCTGAAACCAGTGCACCAGCAAATAAGCCAGCACCAGAATGCCTTCGTCAATGACAGGCTGGACGGTTGGGTAGACAGTTTAAGGTCAGGACCAAAACCCAACAGTCCCATGGCTGCCCAGGGACTCTGTCCACAGTCTCATATGCTGCTTCAGCCATGGCGGGTGAATGCTCCAGGGGTGCAGGGGAACCCCACTGCTTTCCCAACCTTCCAGCTCCAACGCCTGTAACCGCTCAGGCTGGGCCTCCCCACAGAGCATGCTGGCGAGAAGTGAAATGGGAAACTGAGGGCTGGGAGTGAGGCAGACTCTCAGGGAAAGGCGACAGAGCACGGAGGAGCATCAGCTGACAGATGGACGGCTGAAGACACAGAACTCGGTACTTACCCCAGCCAGGAGGGAGGGGGCCCAGTGGGTCATGGTCAGTCGAAGTACTTGAAGACTAAACACAAGAAACACAGCAGAACACAGAGGTTAAAAAAAAAAAGCCACTGGTTTAAAAATAAATGGACCGATAAAAATAAAAATGCCAAGGACTCATTTCCACATTTGAGCACTTTGTACATGCTACAGTGGGGCCTGAGGTGACATCGGCACCTCTCGGAAGTTTTTCTCAAAAAAGAAAAACCAAGAAAGATCCCCCCCACCGCCCCGCATGGAGGGCCCGGACAGGTTGTGGAGAGGGTGGAGCGAGGGGGAGGAAGATGCGTGCAGAAGGTCGGCCAGGGCAGTGGAGGAAGAGAGAAGGCCCCAGGCCCCAGACAAGGCAGGAGGGCCCGGAGCAGACAGCCCCGCAGGCTCGGCCAGTGCCCTGCTCTCGGCTCCTGCTCCCGGCAGCCGGGGCGACTGAAATCACCACCACCTCCAACTTTCTCCAAGAACCACACACGGGAGGGGAAAAAATATCGCAGGCCTTTCCAATGAAATCATTCCCACAAGCCCTGCCCACGCCCAGAGCTTCCTGGCTGGGGGCTGGGCCCTCCTCCCTCCACCTCCCTCCTGGGTGCCCTGGGAGAGGGAGCAGCCTCCCAGCAGCCGTGGTGCGCACACCCGGCCCAGACTGAGGGTACATTCATGCCCCAGGCCCCTCACCTCCCCCAGGAATGTTTTGCTTCCCTTCACAAAGCACCTTTATTCTCCTCCAGCCTGAACCTGAAGTTGCTCAGTGCTCTGTGTGTGCCTGTCTGGGGAGGTGGGGCTGGGGGCGAGATGGCAAGCGAGTAGGAGACAGGAGAAAGAAGGGGGAGAGCGGACTCCAGGCCTTCAGGGTCACTGTTTACATTCGAACCTCTCCACCCCCAGCCTAATTCTGCTGGGAGATCCCTGGGGCAGGGCTGCAGTGGACTGAGAGTTCTCATATCCTGCGGGGAAAGGAGCTGCTGTCAAAAGCTCTTCATAGTTAAATAAAACAAGTACTGTTCTGTTGTTCCACACTTGCTTGCTTTTTTCTTTTCTTTTTTGCTGAAGCATTTTTATTTCACTTACTAAAACTTAATCGTTGCATGAAGGGATCAAGTTCTCAGTGCAGACTTCGGGCTGCCTGGCCTACTCTGTCTGGGGGCGACGGAGCCACACACGGGAAGGACGATGAATGGGGCTCAGTCTCGGCTTGAGAAAACATTGGTGGAACTCAACTGCCAATGCACACCCCCCACCGCCAACCCCAGCCCACCCCTTCACAGGCGGCCCTCCGCCCCCAGCTGAAAGGACAGAGAAACTTTCTTTCCAAGGTGGCAGCACAGGCAACTCTTCCAAAGCAAGTTCCAACAAAGATGTTTAAGTCTTGAAACCATAGGTTCCTTGATGGAACAGAGCCCCTTTTCAGCAAAAGGTCTCCTGCCCAGCAGAATGAAACTGCACAAAGGTGTGGGAAGCTGGGCTGTGCTTGATTTAGGGCCCCGGTTACCATCGTCCTGGAAGACGTGCTCAAACTTCCATCCCAATTCAGATTTGTCTGGTGGCTACTGGAAGAGAGCTCCCAAATATGACATCTCCCAGAGGCCATTCTGGTGAGAGTGTGGGGGTGGGGAAGGGGGGTGTTGCAGCAGCTCATAAAACCTAAGTTCCTCCAACCTTGTTAACACAGAAGAGCAGTAGCTATAAAAAGCATTCGGTAACAGAAGGAAAGGAACTAACTTGTGAAATACGTGTGCATTTCAGATAATGAAGCCAAGTAGAACTCACTGTGTAATGAGCTATAGCAAAAGGGAAGAAATACAAAAAAGATCATTTTAAAAAAGTAAAAGAACCATTCAGAGCAAAACTGTTTGCTGCTTCAAAATTTTTTTTTTTTTTTTGAATGAGTGGATAATCCATAAAGCAGTCACGGGCTCCAGTGGGAAATCAACTCCCAACTGGTACCAACTGGGCTTCAGGGGACTGACAGTCATCTTCTGCGTAACTCGACAGATCAACAGACCAAACCAACCATCTTTACTAACAGCCTTGCTGACCCGCATTGTACTAGAAACCAAAAAATATTTATCAGCGAGCAAACATTTCCTTTTCCAACACCACAGCACCTACAGTGCAGGCACATGACTTAAAGAACAGCTGATCAGATGCTCCCACCCTGAACTTCCGGGGACCGGCAGGAAAGCACGAGGTCAGGGCAATGACTCGCTGTTGCAGTGGAGTCCACCGTCTGTGGGAGCAACGGGCGTTCAATGGCAGCACAGCAGGCAACGTCCTGCACGAACTATTCCTCTGCCTAGCCTACCCTGGTTTCTGCCAGAGCTTGGTTCATCATCCTATTCATTCTACGAACTACCCCCCATTCCCATTTGGTAAATTCCTTTTCTGCTTAACTTTAATCAAGTGGATTTCTATTATCCATCAAAATCAACCACGACTTGTACACAAAGCATAGGGAGGAAATTTTAAAAAATTACCAACTCTTATCTCTTTCTTTTCTTTCCTTTCTTTCTCCCTCTCTCTTTTTTTTTAAGTAAGCTCCACACACAGCACGGAACCCAACGCGGGGCTTGAACTCCTAACCCTGAGATCAAGCCCTGAGCTGAGATCGAGTCGGGCACAACTGATTGAGCCACCCAGGTGATCCAACCTTTTTCTTGACCCTGGCCTTTTTAAAATCTTCATACAATGTTGGTTCTTTTTCGTGTACTGTTGTTCTTTTTTTTTTTTTTAATTTCTTAGCATTGTCCTATTCTCATCCTATCAGATCCACACCCCCCTCAAAACCTGCAAAAAGGGGAATAGAAGAGGAAGCAAGAGAGAAGGGAAAGTGGCCAGAGATTGAGAAGCATGAACAACACATGAGAAGTCAATGAAAGTGGACACTCAAAACAGTCTGACTGCTTGCGGTTAAAGCATAACACAACTACTCTGGACATTTCTTCCTTAATGTACATAGTACAACCTGAAAAATAAGAAAAGGAAGTGGACAGAATGAAGCTGAAGAGAAACAAAAAAATAAGAGCTACACATCATGGTCTGAAAACCAAAACCCCACATCTCCACTAAGTCAACCAACTGCCCCTTCTCTTCTCCCACATTCCCCCTAAAATGAGAGATCCTAAGTATTGCTTGGAGCACAGCCAGAGAAGCACAGAGAAGGGGACATGGAGGGATTACAGAAGGGATCAGAAGAAAGATCCTGGGATGTGCAGGTGACTCTAAGCGACAAGACAGTTTCCTTTACCAGTAGCAATAGAAAGCAACACTATCGAATCATTTTCCTGGTAACTGTCCCGTGGTTGGGACATCTGAGGTACAGGCCGAGAGCCAGACAGCTCACGTTGAGTTCAATTCCCTCAGGGACTAAGCACTAAGTTCCAGTAATATTTTAAGATACAAACTCAGAAATAAAGAATGTCTAGCAAACACAGCCGAGGGCAAGAAAGGCTCTGGGAAGGGCATAAAGGTTACTGTATGGAAGGCAGGCTCCGTTTTTTTCAGGATCCACCCCGTGGGTGCAGAACAAAACCCAGGTGTTTGAGAGTGCAATCCTAGGGGCTCTCTGCAGAGGAAGAAATGAGAGTTGTCTGTTTCTGGAGAACGCAATTTGGCAAGCACACATCAGGAGCCACAGAATGATCCTGTGCAGTCCTGGGGACACTGGCTACCTCCTCTAGTTCTTAAAGGAGGACCAAAGTGGGGGTTACGGGAGCCTCTCAGAAAGCAGTAGGCACAATGCACGCGAATGGGTGGGCAGCCCCGCGAGTCCACAGCAGGATCACAAAAGAGCAGGCACGGTGAAACTGTGAGAGCAAAACGCAAGTATGTGCGTGATGCTCACAAGAAACAAAGGCGCGCTGGGGTATCAAGAAACAGAAGCATATCAGAAATGAGGGAACAGTAAAAGAAACCAAAAAACATGTGTTGAAGCCGAGGGCAGGAAGGAACTGTGGGAGACTGTGCTGTGGGGTTCCCCTGGCTTCCATCTTGAACGGCACTTCATGTTCTCTCTAGAGCAAGTGAAGAAGAACGAAGTCTTGGTTTCAGCCCAGCAGGAGAAGGAGGAGGGGAAACCGCTGGTACAGTATCAGCTCTTAAGTCTTCCGAGTCAAACCCTGGGCCGAGGCCAAACCCCAAAATAACTGTATGAAAACGAGGCTTCTTACTTGTAACCAGGACATGGCACCACAGCCAACAAGGGGCAAAGCAAATCCAGGGGAGAGGGAAGTCGACAGAGAGACATTGAAAGCTGACCCAAAAAAGACGCCTAACACGTTTTTCAATATGAATCTTGTTTCACAGGGAAAAAGGAACAATCACCTCCATCCAGAACCCTCCTGAATCCCCAGCCAAGCTGAGAAAACCAGGTTAGAGTACTTTAAAAAAAAAAAATTTCCTTCAAGGGGACACTCCGAGGCAAAGTTCTACCTGTGTGTGCCCGGAATGACACTACTAGAGCGACAGAGGCGGGCCAGAGAAATGGATGAAACGGATGTTCCAAAAGACCAAGTGAATGCGACCCCTAGAACCTGCCCTGCCACACTCCAAACATCTCAGTTAACTAGCAGAACATACTTGGTGCATGGTGGAGGAAAACAAGATTCCTTTAAGAGATTTTTTTTTTTTTTTAAATTAGAGAAGCTGAGTAAGCAAGGAAACAAAATGACTGTGAGACTTCTAGAACGTGTCCTTATCTCTAAGTCAAAGGACAGAGATACCCACACCTTTCTAGTTTTTCAGCTACAACCACCCAAGAAAAGAGCAGGTAAAGCCTTTGGGCCCTTGCTTTGGAGGAATGGGTTCTGAAATGCAGAGAATGACTGATCCCACCCAGTTGTGCAATGTGCCCAAAGTGGATGCCAGGCAAGTGTGAAAAGGGCTGTGGAGTGCAAGGCCGGGCCTAGGAACCCCGAGGGCATGGATCAGAGCCAGGCATTACAGTGATCTCGACACAACATGATGTGACAAACTTTGTGCTTTCTGTACATCCATACTAGGGAAACTGAGGTTCCTCATCGGTTTACTCGCTTTACGATGAGCATCAGCCCCCACAGATAGAAGAGGAGGCAGGCCAGACCAGGGAGATCCCTTGTGGTTGCTGGTGTAGCTCCTGCTTTGGGTTAGAAGCTGCAAACAAAGACAAACCTGATAAGGAATGCTACTTGGTTAAACGGAATTAAAGATTTTCTGGGCATTTAACTAGGCAAGTTTCTAATTTAAAAAGGAGTTGTTGTGGGTTTAGAGTTTATGTCAAATAGAAACAATGTTGACTAAACTAGGTGATTCAATGTTGTGGACCAGGTCAAAAAGTTTCCAGCCTCTACACATCACTACCTTCTATAGGAATTCTAGTGCAGATCCCAAGCTTCATGTTCAAGGTTCCCTGAGAATACACAGAGTTCCAATTTGGTAATTCCACTGTTCCTACCAAAGAGGCTGTGTGGCTCGGTTCCCCTCAGCCACCACGTCACTGGTAGAGGCTCTAATGGGACGGAAGGTGAGGCTGGGAGAGTTTCTGAAGGAACACAGTACAAGAGGCCATCAGACAGTTTATTTGGAACCACAGCACTCTGAATTCTAGAGTAGGAAATCTAATGCTGTTCTGTAGATAATGACTACAGAAAGCTTCCAGCCAGTGATTAAAATGGCAGTGATAAATGCCGAGAAAAAGCCCCTCTTCTTAAATCCTTCACAGTGACTTTTAAAAAGTGGTCAAGCAACAATGACATTTGAAGACTACTCTGCTGGGAACAGGCAGTATCGATCAGAGGAGAGAGCAAAGCCAACACACAGAACAATTCAGAGGCTGCCCTAACTGTTCAGTTGGGAGGGATGGAGAACAATCAGGAATCAGATAGAAGGAAGTTGAACCAGACCAAGGGTCAGTAAATTTTTTCTTCTATGGGCCAGACAGTAAATATTTTAGGCTTTATAGACTAAATGGTCTCTGCTGTAACTACTCAGCTCTGTTGTTACAACGCAACAGCAGCCAGAGTCAATATCTAAACTACTGGGAGTGCTTCTGTGCCAATAAAACTTTATTTACAAAACAAAATGTGGGCCAGTTTGGCCCATGGGCCATAGTTTGCCAAGCCCTGATTCAGATCAATTTTAAAGGTCCTCTATCCTTGAGAATCTGTTAAATAAGAAAGATCTAAAGAAAAACAGTAGCAGCTACGAAAAGGATTTGGGCGGCTGTTTTGTTCTGAAAAGTAGGGGTATGGGAGAGGTCACAGCTGACCTTCAGGCTTCAAATTAGAATAAATGGGCTTGGAAGGAGGGGCCAGAAACGAAATCCAGTCTTGGAAGGAAGATGGTATCTCTAATCCTTAAACACAGAGGCTAGACATTGAGTTACTAAATTAGAAATAATGGAATTTGAGGAATTTCACGGTGATGCATAAAATCTCCAGAGCACCGATGTTCCCAGGCAAGGTCCCCCCCCCACCCGCCCCCTCACCAAACAGATCAACGGCTGCTGTGTGAGGTGGCACATTCTCGGGCGCCGGGAGGCTCCATGCCCACATGGCGAGCCCCCGCCCTCTCACCTGGTAGAGGAATCTTTGGCTGAAGTGCTGCATGGCGCCCTGGAGCTGACTGCGCTGGGACTGCCACTGCTCGTAGTTCCGCACGTACTCGGCTGTCGGGCGCTGCCAGGTGGTGGTCCGAGTGTTGTGATCCACATAGTAAAACCTGCCTCGGGGGTCTGTGCGCTTTTCCCAGCTGGAAACATTAAGCTCAGAATGAACAGAGGGACCACCCACCCCTACCCTCAAATTCCAGAGACATCCCAGGATGGCCGGCAAGGAGGGACTGAGGGAGGGTTTAGCCTGGTGTCTGGCACAGGAGCCTGGCCAAGCTAGCCCCGGTCACAGAGGCTTCTGGGGCTTACGTGATGAAAGCCCGTCATTTGTGGCCGCCTCTGCAGCCACCAATCCCTCCTCCCCATTAGCTCCTGATTTCCATTTAGGAGATCCATGTTTTTCTGGGGGAAGGTGACTTTACTCCCAAGTGCAAAGTGAACAGCTGACCGGATCAGGAGTGGACATGTGACCTATGCTGAGCTTAATCAAGGCAAATCTCAAGACTTTTGCTAGGAATTCTCAGAAAAATATAGTCTCTCTTCCTTGCCAGATAGGACTGAGAAAGTATGCAGTCTGAGGAGACACGGGCTGCCATTTTCGACGTAAACACAATATGAGGTTGACCCAATAGATGGCAGAGTAGAAAAACAAAACAAAACAAAAAAGCCAGCCCCTTGGTGAAACTGCTGAGTCACTAGATCAGGGTTCACTTGAAACCAGGGTCTACATCTAGAATTTTCAGTTACATTAGCCAGTGAATACTCTTCATTATTTAAGCCAACTTGGATCCCAATTTTTGTTCCTTGCAACAGAAATCATCCTGATATAAAGTGCCAGTGAAAACATGCTGCATGGTCATGAGAAGAAGAGTTGGTATGAACAATGGCAGGATTCTCTACATTATTTTTAGTGAGAAAGCAACCTTACCAAAGTACTAAAACACCTAAAATACCCATGGGCAAGGCAAGGCTAGAACAGATGGTCAAAATCGTCATCTGTGGTTGGTAGGTATAACTTGATTTGCACACACTGAGGGAAGAAGTGATCAAGAGAAAGTAAGAGAGGGTACTTTGTGGAATGATGGAAATGCTTTAACATTTTGCTGGAGTGTAGGTTACACGAATGTATGCATTTGTCAAAACTCAGCCAGTTATGTACCTGAGATCTGTATATCTTACTGTATGTAAATCATACTTCAACTTTAAACAGTGAATTTGAATCTAATCAAGCCTTCATATCTAAGTACCAGTTTACAGGGAAGACAAGGGATAGAGGAGCATGTTACCCAACACCTCAAGGTCACACCAGTCACATTCAGAATATGAGAAATTTTATGGAGCAAATGCCATGGATCTTCAAGAAATAAATGGTCAGAATAAAATAAGAAAGGGTGGGAGACTTATAGATTAAGAGAGACTTATGAGGCATATCAGCCAAAAGCAATGTGGTGGTCTTGAGTATGAACTGGACTCAAACAAATCACACTGTAAAAACAATTTTAAGACAACTGGGGAAAATAGAACACGGATTGGGTATGATGACATGAAGTAAGGAAATACCGTTAATTTTGTTGGGTGGGATAATGGTATTTCAGTTTCGTTTTTGTTTTTAAAGTAATCCCTATGCTCAACGTGGGGCTCAAACTCATGACCCTGAGATTAAGAGCTGCATGCTCTACCGACTGAACCAGCAAGGCACCCCTAGTTTTGTCTTTTTTTTTTTTTTAACCCTTATCTGTTAGAGATGTATGTGATGTATTTATGGTTCAAAGAATATGACATCTGGGATTTGCTTTAAAATTCATCAATCACCTCCCCTAAAAAGTAGGAGGTCAGATGAAACAAAATGTTATTGTCAGAACCAGGTGGTGGTTACAAGGGATTCATTGTACTACTCTCTCCAATATCCCTGATATTTGCATTATAAATTGGAAAGGGGGAGAGGGACAAAGGGGCTTTAAAAAGATAAGAAAGAGGGGTACCTGGGTGGCTCAGTGGGTTAAAGCCTCTGCCTTCAACTCAGGTCATGATCCCAGGGTCCTGGGGTCGAGCCCCACATCGGGCTCTCTGCTCCGCAGGGAGCCTGCTTCCTCCTCTCTCTCTGCCTGTTTCTCTGCCTACTTGTGATCACTGTCTGACAGATAAATAAATAAAATTTAAAAAAAAAAAAAAAGATAAGAAAGAGATACAATTGAAGAAAACAGCATTAACCCAATACAAAGGGAACCAATAGGGATTAAACTGTGTTGGGAAGTCTTTGTTCTCTAACTACCTTCTCATTTCATCTTCTCTGAATCCTTATCTTACTCATGTGACTACCATGCTTTGGTCTGCTTCCTCAGTTTCCAGTTAGCTTCCTAACTGACTTTTTTTGGCCACCTCTTCAGTGATTCTTTTAACTCAAAGCCTCTCTACAAATGGCTTCTCTTCAAGGAGTTCCCAGTCCTGATGGCCAGTGCCCACGCTGCGTCAGAATTCCGCCTGCTAGACTGCATTGACTTCATGACCTACTGTCACTTTAGACTCAGCTAAATGCCACAAGCCTCTTCCCAAACCTGAGTCTTCCCTGGTGTTCCTCCTGCCAGTCCCCCTCCGAGGGGTGAAGCTACCCCATCAATCCTTACTCTTCCCTTCCTGCTGATGTCAGTAAACTATTCAACACTTCTGGTGTTATCACCCACCCTTGACTTTCCATTTCTATGTCCAACTATCCCCGAACAAATCTCCCCACTCTGAGCCAGCCTATAAACGGTCATCAGGATAATCACACCAGACTGCACCACCCACCCCCACCCCCCTCCCCGCTTGTGTGCAATGCTCCTGCTCAAAAACTTCAAGTGAGTCCTCATCACCCTTGAGTCAAAACCTCGAATTAGTATTCAAGGTTCACAACAAACTGGCACCTTCCCACCCTTCTCATAAATCCTCTCAACTAGTGACTTTTCTTTTTCTTTTTTAATCAAAGGAATCAAGTATCAAGAGTCAACAAATACAAATAGTTCTATAGGAGGTACAATAAAAAACAGCATCTCCTTCCCTACCTCTCCCCATTGCCCATTCCTGCTCCTGAGAAGCAACAACTTTCAATTCTCAATTGTTTCTTCTATTTACAGCCATATTTCTGAATAACATGCTTCTTCTATTATATCTTGATTTCTATCATATTAGACATTACATGTGAACCTTCCACTATTGGAGCTGAGCAATGAGTTATTGTATCCCACCCTACAAAACACACAGTGACCTCTCCTCCCCCAGCCTCCCAATTTAGAAAATCATCGTAAATGAACATTCAGAGTTTGTATTATGACTTTGTAGAATACTAGAAATGCATTTCCTTACTTGTACAACTTTTTCTTTTTTTCTGAAGTTAAAGAACTATGCATTTCATTCTGCCTGATTCGCAAGAACCTACCACTACTGCACCCCCAGATTCTCATAGCACAAGTGGCCTCTCGGTGTCAGTTAGATGTGCCTCACCACGTTTCTCCAGGCCCAGCTCTACATCACTGTCCTGAGTCAGCTTCCCTCACCTTCCTCGTGGGAACATCTTTGGCCCCTGAATGGAGTCCCCTGTGTCCTGCATCTCATGACTTCTTTCTTGGTTTCCTCTTGTCTGGTGGAACAAACCATCTAGTAGCTTCTGAGAAAGAATGCACCAAAACGAACCATTTGAAACACTAAAGATACCTTAATTTCAACCCTCAGGGCTGTTAAGATGACTAGGAGTTGATTTCCAGGCAGAAAATAATTTTCCATCAGAATTTTAAGGGTTCCAGCTCCATAGCTGGCTGTTGAGATGAGAGATGGTATCCTTGATTCCTGATCTTTGATATGTACCCTATTTTCACCTTCTGAGGGCTTCTGAGATGTTCTCTTACCATCCCAAAATTTCACTAGAATGAAATTCTAGGGTCACTTCTTTTCCCATTCTCTGGGTTGGGCATTTGGTAGGCCCTTTCAATTTGAATACCTTACCTCTCAATTCCAGCAAAATCCTTTCATTCTTTCCTTGATAATTTCCTATCCTCTATTTCTAGTTCTTGCTAGAACTATTCAGGAATGATGTTGAAGCTCCTAGACTCATCCTCTAATTTTCTTATCTCCAACATTATCTTTCAATCCTGTAATTTTTATTTCTGCTGTTGTATGTAGTTGACCCTTGATTAGCAACGGTTTGAACTGTGGGGGTCTGCTTACACATGGATTTTTTTCAATAAATACACTATAGTACTAGAAATGCATTTTTTCTTCCTTATGATTTTAACATTTTCTTCTCCCTACCTTACTTTATTGTAAGATTATAGCATATAATACATATAACATACAAAATATTTGTTAATCATTGTAAGGCTTTTGGTCAACAGTAAGCTATTAATAGTTAAGTCTTGGGGGAGTCAAAGTTATATCCATATTTTCAACTGTGCAGGGTGTCAACTGTCCTAGTCCCTAAGGCTGTTCAACAGTCAACTATTTATTAATTTTTAAAAGGTCTTCTTGGGACACCTGGGTGGTTCCGCTGGTTAAGTGCCTGCCTTCAGCTCAGGTCATGATCCCAGGGTCCTGGGATTGAGCCCCTCATTGGGCTCCCTGCTCATTGAGAAGCCTGCTTCTCCCTCTGCCTGCCGCTACCCTTGCTTGTGCTCTCTCTCTCTCTCTGACAAATAAATAAATAAATAAATAAAATCTTTTTTAAAGATCTAAAAAAATAAAAAATAAAAATAAAAGTTCTTGTTTCCTGCATGGTCCCTTTTATGGCCTCCTGTTCTTGTAGCGATGCCATATTTCCTCCCAAACTTTTGAGGATATGAATTATAATTTGGTTCTATTTTCCATATTGTTTTCACCAAGGCCCCCTTTCTTTGTCTGTTGGTTCCATGCTATTCTTTCACACTGAAAAGTGAGTCACTAAAATGCTGAATGGACGCTCTGGGTATCCAGGGTGCGGCAGGCTGACCAGTGGCTTTACTCCACTCTTTGACTAAAAGACCCCCGAACAGTACAATCTATAGTTCTCTTCCCTTAGACTGGTCACTTTAGCCAGCAAAAAACTCCAATCTTTAACTTGAGGACAGTATCCTCACTTAATCCTTTTTTGTCTGAATTCATCTCTGCCTTCCGCTACGACTGTATCCCACAGGGTGGCTGCGTGTGCACATGTGTGTGAGAGGCGTACACATGTGCACGCATGCATGGGACAACGGGATGCAAATGATGGGTGACAACTTGAGAAAGTCTAACTGCTCCCTGCACATATTTTTTACTTAAATTCAGGGTTTTTAAGTCTCATTTTACACACACACACACACACACACACACCCCCCACCCGAATGTCTAACTGTTGAGGCTTTCCAGGGCTCCTAGCTGCAAACTGGTTGGTTTCCTAGGGGATGCCCACACTGCAAACTTGGGTTTCAGCTTTCTCAGCTCTGCCATTTATCTATCAGCAACTAAACTTTGATTACCATCTCCTATATGCTGCTTCTCCTCTTCCATTCCTTTATCATTATTATACTTCTATTGCCATTTTAGAGAGTTCTGAGAAAGGAATAGAAATAAACACACGTTCAATCCACATGTTTAACTGAAATTCCTCAGCACTGGTGAATTTCAAACTTCCAAGCAGCATAAGCTTACCCTGACTCCGGGTGAAATCTTACAAAGACCGACAAACAGAGCAATTGGGGGAGGTCCAGTCCACCCTTTACCCTCTCCACTTCCAGCAGGCATGTCTGCCGCACCCAGGTGCCTTGCTAGACATACTCTGAGCACCTTTGTTTCACATACACCTTCCACTACAACAAAACTGTTCCATGAATCATTCCCTACAGACATCTTTTACATTCACACTTTTCCCCAAACCTAGATCAACTTCCTCTTGGCATTGAAGTCCACCTCCAGCATTTCCTACAAGATGAGTCTGAGCCACCTCCCTCTAAGAGGCCTCCCCTACACCACGCTCTACAGAGACCCCTGTCCCTGCTCTCCTCTGGTCTGAGCACCATCTAACAGCAAATGACTGCATTCATCTTTAGTTACCAGTAACAATACTTCTTGTTCCTAGATTTAAAAAATGACCGTTTGGGGGCACCTGGATGGCTCAGTCGGCTAAGCATCTGCCTTTGGCTCAGGTCATGGTCTCGGGATCCCAGGACTGGGCCCCACATCATCGCTGGGCTCCCTGCGCAGGGGGGAGTCTGATTCTCCCCCTTCCTCTTCCCCTCCCCCTGCTAGTGTACTCAAGCATGCTTTCTGTCTTTCTCTCAAATAAATAAATAAAGTCTTTTTTTTTTTAATTACCATTTCTCGGGGTACCTGGGTGGCTCGGTGGGTTGAGCCTCTGCCTTCGGCTCAGGTCATGGTCTCAGGATCTTGGGATCGAGCCCCGCATTGGGCTCTCTGCTCAGCAGGGAGCCTACTTCCTCCTCTCTCTCTCTCTGCCCGCCTCTCTGCCTACTTGTGATCTCCCTCTCTCTCTCTCTCAAATAAAAAAATAAAATGTTTTTTTAAAAAATTACCATTTCTCATATAAGCATTCCCTGGCTCTGACAGAAAGGCAGTGGCCATGATAAAGTGAATCCTTTGGCTCTATCTCACTCCTGGGTGACTAGGTCTGCTGAGATAATGGCTCCATCTGTAGTTTTAAGTGTGCTGTGTGCATTGTAATACTCCCCTGGGGTGGAACTTCTTTCATTAGTGAGCAATGAGAGCTGAAGCACTCTGTTCTCTCTGGGCTCCCTGTTACAGTGCAGAAGTACCTGCCAGGGGCTCAAAGGTATGCGACTAAAACTCAGTAAGAACTAATAGGCTAGGGGTGCCTGGGTGGCTCAGTCGTTAAGCATCTGCCTTCGGCTCAGGCCCTGATCCCAGGGTCCTGAGAATGAGCCCCACATCGGGCTCCCTGTTCAGTGGGAAGCCTGCTTCTCCTTCCCTCGCTCCCCCTGCTGTGTTCCCTCTCTCACTGTGTGGCTCTCTGTGTCACATAAATAAAATCTTTAAAAGAAAAGAAAGAAAGCTGGCTCTAGTGTCCTACCTCAGCTATTCTTAGAAAACACTATTAAATATCTTCATTTAGATTCCATCCAAATGTTCATGAGATCAAGGCCTACATAACTTATAGACCAGAGGGGGTAAGAGGAAGCAACCAGAACACTTCTAGAGTTAAGGCTGCTTTTATATGTTTTAATTATTTTAACTCAATTAATTAACATATAATGTATTATTAGTTTCAGAAAAAAATGCTGCTTTTAAATATATGGGCTGTCAACACAAAAAGTAAAAGTATGAAATGTATCCTGTTAAAAATCAATGATTAATTTTGCAAGACACTGGAGAAATTTGACTACTGACTGGGTAATCAATGACAGCAAAGGAATACTGTTAACAATACAGTGGTTTTGTTTTCAATAAGAGAACGTTTTTTAGAAATACATACCAAAATATATGGTTAAAATTATATGATGCCTGGGGTTTGCCTCAAAATGATCTAAGAAAGGGGGAGAGGGCCGGGTGAGGATTACAGATCAGGAGTTGGCAAATTTTTTTCTACAAAGGGCCGCAATGTGAATATTTTAGGCTTGGCAGGCTATACGGTCTAGGTCGCAATTACTCAACTCTGCCATTGAGCATGAAAACAACCACAGATTATACGTAGAAACAAATGAGTGTGTCTGTCTAATAAAACTTTATTTACAAAGACAGGTAGAGGTCAGATTTTGTCCACAGGTTCATAGCTTGTCAACCTCTAGTACAGATGAAACAAGACTAGTCATGATTTGAATAATTATTGAACCCAAGTGGTAAGTATGTAGGGATTCTATTTAGTATGTATACGAAACTATCCATCATAATATGAAAATTTCCAATAATTTCCAAAGTAATAAGTTTGACCTTTTTCTAAGAAGTCAGTATTTTCCTTTGGTTAAATATGTAAATAAAAAATATGTAAATAAATATTCTGGACTTAAAGTAGAAAACAGAATGAGGACCAATGATGACAGATTATGGTTTAATTTCCAGATGGTTAAGGAAAAAAAAGGAAAACACAGTATTCTACTGGAAAACTGAAACCAGAAACAGCCCATCCAGGGAAATCAGTAGGACCAGAAGGTGAGGTGGTATTTGCCTGGCCCATACCTGATGGCTGAACCAGAGTATAAGGGTTTTCCTGATATTCCCCACCTCTGACATCCTCGCCCTCTACAAGGTTGGTGGGGAGGTGTTCATATGTTCTGCAGGAGCCCTTTGTGACTGCTTTACTGGGAGGGAATTCTCTCCTGAGAGCAGATTACGTTCTCTTTTGAATGCTCTCAGGACCAAAAGGCACATGTGGAAAGAACTTTCTGTCCCTGGCAAGCTGGGAACCAAACCCCTTCTCCTTGAACTTGGACAGTCTTCCCTCACTTGGAAGCCTCACTCATCCTCTGGTTTTAGAGAACTTAGCTGCATTCTCACAAAGCCCAGCTGAATGAGAAGCACCCTTCAAGGGCCGAATGGGGACAGGATGCTATGAAATACACCAACACCCTCTCTATCTTGGCTTCCTCATGCCTCTTTTTCCCCGGAGATGCTCTATAAATCTTAGGATGTCCTAAGAAATGAGAGGAGAATTAAGTGAATAGGAAAAGCAATCAAGTGACCAGGATAAAAGGTCCCCATTCTTTGCTATCTCTGCAGAAAGAGACTGAGAACCTGGCCCTGATAGGGTTCTCTGTAGGTGAAATAACTGAGGGCATCAGGATACCAATGGCCCAAGAGGCAGGATTCCTAGCCCTCCTACCTCTGGGACCAAAGAGCCATAGTAGTTCTGAGTATCATTTACTAAAGCTCAAGGCCATCAGTCACGGCCAACACAATGAATGTGGGGAAAAGAGAAAATAAAGATAAGAAAGAATGTAGAAGACGACAATGGAAGGGGGAAAAAGAGAGGGAAAGGAGCAGAGAATAGTGGGAACTAAAGAGATGGCTATGGCAGTGATGGTAGAGAAGCCAGCGGGTGATTCTTGGTGCCAGTTCCAGAGTCTCAGGGCCTGCCAGCCCAAGCCTTACCCTGGAGGAAGAGGCCGCTCCCAGGTGGTGGTTTTGGTATTATGGTCAACATAATAGACGCGCCCATTAGGCAGTTCTCGCTGTTCCCATCTGAAAAATAAAGTGAAAGGAAGCATGAGATACACAGTTGAAAAGCATAAGCCCTTGTTTGAGAAGGAGCCCTTCACTACTGATGTGGCAACTTTAAGAGGATAAAGATGACATATGAGATCAGCCCAGTGGTCAAACCAGGTCCATTCTGTCACTGACAGTGGCACCCAGGAGTACTTCTTGAGGACAAAACCTTCCCTTAATGAAGTCAACGTACTAGCATATGCCATAGGTCACTCTAGCTTCTCCTAAATGACCCATATAAATCTACATCCTATGGGCTTTTCTAAATCAGTGTTTCGTGGCCATTTCAGGATCACAGATCCCTGTAGGAAAGGGATGAAAGCCAAGGACACTTTCCTTCCAAAGTGCAGTTACCAACAAAAATTTGTACGCCATGTCTGGGCTTCACAGACCTCGCCTAGGAACCCTCAATCTTTGTAGCCAACACTACCTTTTAAAGTCACAAATTATAGGACTATCCCTATCCTCCTAGCATCAAATATATTTATGATCACATTTCTTTTTAAAATATAAGATTCAGGGACGTCTGGGTGGCTCAGTGGGTTAAGCCGCTGCCTTTGGCTCAGGTCATGATCTCAGGGTCCTGGGATCGAGCCCCGCATCGGGCTCTCTGCTCAGCGGGGAGCCTGCTTCCCTTCCTCTCTCTGCCTGCCTCTCTGCCTGCTTGTGATCTCTCCCTGTCAAATAAATAAATAAATAAATAAAATCTTTAATAAAATATAAGATTCATTTACAGAGGATCTTTAAGAGAGATCAGGGTGAATCAAGACATACCACATACTGTCATTTACTGACTGCTCTTCTCACGTTATTTATTGACTTCTCTTAACATGTGCCTTTGTGTAATGATGAGGTAGGGGTGCCGACAGTGGTCATTCTGTGCTAATGGAAGAACAACAAGGTAACAGACGATCCAAAGAAATAAGCAAAACCATTACAAAATACACCCAACTAGTACCCACCCCTACCTACACTATCATTCTCATACTCAACGCAGTCTGACAATAATTTCCCTTACTCAGAGCACAGTAATCCATAAATAAAGGATGCAAATTTTTATAGTTATAAAATGATCACCGCTTTCAAAAGGACGTTAATGGTCCCCTTAGCCTTTATGTTTTACATTGATTTCATTCAGTTCTACTTGTAGGTACTGCCTAGAAGGTGATCTTTTCCAGGAAGTTATTAGTATAGTCAGTTCTGCTGAAACGCTTGCTTTGAAAACATAAATCTATCCCAGCATGATTGATACATGAGGGAACAATGTGAGCATAATGTGAATTTTATGTTTGCTTATGAACGACTTTTCCTTTTCGAAACACTAAATGCACTCAGATGACTTCCCCCAGCTGAACCCAGTCACGTAGGAATACACAGAGCCATATGCATCTACCAGCTGCCTCGATTTACTACATGCCATACGCCATACTCATCCACATCTGGCGTCACAACTCCCGTCTGATTTCAGACAGCCCTTTTTTGCACCACTTTGCAACAACACTCACAAGCTCACACTCTTCAGACACCCGCTTCCACAAGCACACTTCAGGGCTTTTCAAGGAAACACACACTTATTATAGTGTTATGTACCTCAACTATTTAACATGTGTAAAACTCTGCTACCACCATTATTAGGTTCCTGTTTTTCATGTGTGTCAATGACACATTTTTAAAAAGATTTTATTTATTTATATGAGAGAGTGAGAGAGATCACAGAAGGAGAGAGAGAAGCAGACTCCCTGCTGATATGGGACTCGATCCCAGGACCCTGAGATCATGAGGTGAAGGCAGATGCTTAACCAACTGAGCCACCCAGGCGCCCCTGTCACTGATACCTTTTTGAGGGTTATACCCCTAACTCATTCTTTTCCTGTAAGCCCTATAGTTTTTATTGCATTTTTTTTTTTTTTTGCACTTCATGGTGATTTTTAGGAACAGGTACATAATAGCAGAGCAGACCACATACCGAAATATATGTCCTAACTTCTACGACTAAGCCTGGTGTGGCTATGCCAATGGACATTAGCTTTATTCAATACTGTTTCTCATTTAAACCAAAATGTCTGAGCAGCAGCCTGCGCTGATCAACACCTCAGAGGCTGGTTCAGATACAGACATACATGAGGTTTTGGAGAAAAGGAAAAGAAGGGGGGCGCCATCACCCTCCGAGCATCTATAATGAGCTACAGTGGGCTCATGTTCTACCCAAGCAGTCCTTGCCTCCACCCTTTAAGGTGAGAAATGCCACCACCGTGGGCGAAACTGAGGATCAGAAAAGCTAGGTGACTTTTATGTGTCCTTCCAACTCAGCTGACTCCCCAGCCAGTGAGTTTCACCACAACATGCTGAAAGGAAGAAATGAGGAAAAGGAAGGTTGACTGGAATTTATAGGGAACCTACTACCCAGAAACAAACAGGTGCCTTCCCAAACCCCATCTCAAAGTGAACAGCACCGGAGTCCAGGTAGGGGGCCCTGCAGAATCAAGACAGCTGTGGAGTGATTGCAGTGGCTCCACCATGATCATCTCTAGGCTCCATCTGAATCACAACCCTCTGCTCCAAAATGATCTGCCGGAAGAGGCTGCACATTCCACACCACTGGGAGGGTTAGCCCTGGGAACAGTGAAGTCCCCTGGTTCCACAATCCCACCTCTCAAAAGAGACCAACTACTGGCTAGAGGACCAGAGTACTACTCTGTTAACACTGCTCGAGAACATCTTCTCTCCTGGGTATTCTTGCTCGAGGTACTGGTTAAAGTAGATATGGGTGACTCGATCCTGGTACCCTAATTCCTCCCACTGCAGAAAGATCCTTACACTTCACTGTTTTATTAAAAGGGCAGAATATTCTGCCAAAAGTGACCACATGAAAAATGCACACTAGGTAAAAAGTTAAAGATCTTCTCCCTCTAGATGCCCTTCTGAATCAAAGACAAAAGAGTAACAAATATTTCCAGCTCAAGAGGCTGGTGTTCCATCCATGAAGAATCTTTCTTGGGAGGACCTCTCAGCCAAAAAGCCAGGCTAACATACTGTGGCTTCACACCAGACCCTCAAAGTCCTCCTGTCTGCCCCGTAATTAGAGCAGCAAACCTGATACCCTCTTTATTCATCTGAATTCGGAAATGAGACAGTCTTGAGAAAGATGTTTGGCTTACGGGTTAAGTACTGAAATATGGAAGCTGCTCAAGGAAATGGCAACAAACCACTCTTTCGTAACATTTGCTCCCAGGAAGGCTTAAGCGGCTGAGAACCCCTCAATGTTCCCTGAGAAGTTAGCCAGCTCCTTCCCTTCCTTCGCAATTTCTGGCACAAAACCACCAACAAAACGAGTCTGCTTATTTTGTAGTCACTGTCTGGAAACCCATCCATAATATGTGGGTAAGGCCGCACCTTTTAAAGAAGACAAGATATTTGTTGAAGCAATTGCAGATAAAAGGTGCCAAACACACATTTTTCTTTATTCCAAAAATTCTTTTGTTACAACTTTCATCTTATAGTCTCTACTTTTACAATTCATTTCAGGCGAAGAGAAAACTTGGTTTTGTTATACTTTGGCTCTTATTTTAATTCGAAGATGGGATAATACTTAAAATTCCATGAAGTCGATGCATTTAATTGACGCCGTGGTCTTCCCACACGCTGGCAGAAAGAAAATCGGTGTGAAGTCCTCTTCGCTTATATTCAAGAGTTACCGCAGCTCTTTCCAAGCCCGGATAAGATCTGTCCATCCCATCTTTGATCCCAGCTGATCCTGGAAATGAAAGTCTCTCTTTCATGGGCTGTTATTGTCCAGCAAATCTCCATGTCCTTCTGTGAACCCTCTCAATTGGCCTAACTGGAAGAATAGTTACGAGAGGAACAAGACCTTTCTTGCATTACCTTTTTTGATATCTACATTTTTTTCCTTTTAAAATTGGACTCCTGCTCAGATTAAATGTCCATGTGGGTCCTCCCTGATCCATGACCTGGCCTAACTGCTTTTCTTAGAGAACTCTCGACTCCTCCCTTACCTGCACGGCTCCTCAGAATTCACACAAACCTCTTCCCTTCATTCACTGCAGCACAGTCGGTCAATTCTAGCAACAATCAAAAGAGCCTCCCGATTCTCCTGTCCCCTCAGTAGCTGCTGACCCACATAGATTAAGCCTTCCGACTGTCTTGGTTTGGTCTCCCCATGCCAAGAAAGTGATACTGGCAGCGACCTTTCATCAGCGCATCCCTGTCAGGGGTTAGGTTTCTGTCCCTTATAAGCATCTTCTTCACACTGAGATAAAAAGGCTTTTCAATCACACTACCCATGGGTCTCAATACTGCATCCTGGTCACATGGTCATATCCTCTCCCACTGAATAGCTTTCTTTGATGCTCTCAGAAACAGTGTTCAAAGCATCAAGCTTGATTCAGGTGCCTTCCCAACACATTGCTCCTTGGCCTTCAACGAGTAACATTCAGTTCAACCACGAACTACACAGGGTCTTTGTATTCCAAGGCACTTAAAAAGTAGTCTCCAATTTCAATTAATCGTAGGTAATTTTTTTTTAACTTAAATTACCTTTGTTCCCATGCCTTTTATTCAGTTCTGAGTCTTCCATGCCCATGCCCTAACACGCGTGCCACCCCGCATCCCACCCCCAGGATCACCATCTTAAAGGGGTAAAAAAGTCCCATTGTCAGGATGACACCCAATCATTTCTCTCCTGTACAAACTGAAAGGAAATTGTCTGGTCCCCCAAACTACATTTCTTATGAAAGGTTTCCTGAGAGGTCTTCAGGGAATTCTCGATTATTCTGCCACTCAACCAACCCTGATCAACATGCCACTTGGTCAGATTTCCCTATGTTTGGGCAGAATCACATTTTCACCAAAAGTCGGATTAACTTGAGAAGGGCTGAAAGCCAGGCAAGGAGTTCAGGTTAGTATCAGAGATGTTCTCTTTAAAAGGACCTCACAGGGATGCCTAGGGGGGCTCAGCTGGTTAAGCCTCTGCCTTGGGCTCAGGTCATGACCCCAAGGCCCTGCTCAGCGGGGAGCCTGCTTCTCCCTCTCCCTCTGCTTGCCGCTCCCCGTATTTGTGCTTTTCTCTGTCAAATAAATAAATAAAATCTTTCTAAAAATAAATAAATAAATAAAATAAATGGCCCTCACAGATTTACCTATCAACATGCTCAAAAAATTCAATCTTAATTACCTTTTATTATTTACTAATTTACACATTATGACTAATACAGGCACTGGGCATTAGTAAAGTTGACTCTCATTCAAAATACACTCTGTTAGAAAACAGTCAGGCCCGAACCCTTACATGCCCCAAAGAAAAGATGTCTTGCTGGCTACTTAGAAAAAAAACTCAACTTCAGAAAAAGACACAAAGTATTCAAGTATTCTTAAAGCTGCCAGTGTGGAAGTTCAGCTCTGCATAGGCCCAAACCCCACGGAACTCACAGTTTCTTATTTTATGCTCGTCTAATAAATGACTCTGAACCAAGTCCCAATCCCCAAGCTTCGGCCACTTCCTGGGTGAACCATAAAATTTATTTCTTCTGTTAGGGATGTTTTTAGACTTTTATGAGCCAGAAATCTAGGTGCAAGGGAACAAATCTGTTCACCGTTTTCATGGCTTCAGTAGATCCTTTGTAAACTGGGTAGGAAATGTGTTAAACTCGGTCTTCCCCCAGCAAACTTTCTTGGGATACTGAGCTTCCCTTTCAATCTTCTTAAAAACCCATCAGCAACCAGCACTTTATGCCCTTTAAGCAGAGAATGGCAATGTTTAGTAGCAATCAAGGCTTCTGAATTAAGTCTGTTTTTCTTCCCCTTCAACCGTCCAATTTCTCTGCACTGGACAAGTCTCGAAAGCTCCTCCGGGAAGGATGACGATATTAAAATGTATGCTGTCACGCAGAGTCAAGACAATTTCTGAAGATAGTGTACATTAAAAAATTAAAAAAAAAAAAGTGAAACGTTTTTGCTGATAACAGATTTTGCAGATAAATTTGGCAATGCAAAGGAATAGTCACTGAAAAAAAAGGAGTTTGTGGGAGCAAAAATGGGTATACTCTTTGAAAAGGGCAATTTGGCAGCTTGGTCAAAAACCTTTCCTATGTGAATATCTCATAACTCAGCAGCTCTTCTTCTAGGATGTATACTGTGGACATAATTGCGTGTCAACGATTTAGCTGTAAGTGTATCTGTCACAGTAGGTTACAGCACGTTACACAAAACCTGGAAACAACCTAAATGCCCCCAAAATGGAGGATTAGTACAATAAATTACGTCATTTCTCTAATGGGTATAACTCATTGAAAATAACATGATAGATAATATAGACTTGTCCAGCTAGTTACCATATATTGGGTGGAAAAAGCAAGTTAACAAATAACACATATAATTTAATCAAAATTTTGTTTAAAAATTATGTTAATATACTATTTTTAATTAACTCTAAAATGCCATCAATTATATGATTTAACATTTCCTAAGAAAGAAAAAAATGCTGCCAATTAACCTTATAAATTACATTTTGATTTTCAAGTTTAAATGTGAAATAACAAGTGTATCAGGATCAACAAAATGTGGAGAGTGTATGTGAGTAAAATTTTTACGTCAGCATAAGGAGGAATTCTAGACAAGACACAAACAGCACACGAAGCTTAACAAACAAGGCTGCTTTAAATTTTGAACTGTACAATGAAAGGCAACATTAAAAAGCGAAAAGATGAACCACATGCTGGAAGAAAATGTCTGCAATGCACAGAATTAAAAAGCAATTAGTATCCAGCATATATAAAGAAACACTACAGATTAGAGAGAAAAAGACAAATAGCCAAATAGAAAAATGGACAAAAAGATACGAAGAGGCTACTCACAAAATAGGAAATCAAAGAACCAAATAAAAAACATGTAAAAGAGGTTCAATCTCAGTGGTAATAAAGGAAATTCTAATTAAAACCACAAAGCGTCCACCCATCAAAATGGCCAAAAAGAAAAAAAAAACCTCACAATAGTTTTTGTTGTTGTTTTGGTTTTTTTTAAGATTTTATTTATTTATTTGTCAGAGAGAGAGAGAGAGAGCGAGCACAGGCAGACAGAGTGGCAGGCAGAGGCAGAGGGAGAAGCAGGCTCCCTGCCAAGCAAGGAGCCAGATGTGGGACTCTATCCCAGGATGCCGGGATCATGACCCGAGCCTAAGGCAGCTGCTTAACCAACTGAGCCACCCAGGCATCCCTGTTGTTGTTGTTTTTAAGATTATTTACTTATTTATTTGACAGAGAAAGAGAGGGCACAAGCGGGGGAGCAGCAGCAGGGGGAGAGGGAGAAGGAGGCTCTCCATGAGAAGGGAGCCCAATGCAGGGTTGGGACCCTAGGACCATGACCTGAGCCAAAGGCAGACACTTAACCAAGTGAGCAACCCAGGTGCCCCACAATATTAAGTTTTAGCAGGAATGCTTATGCATGCTCGTGGGAGTGTGAGTACTGGTGAGCAATTTGATAGTATCTACTAAAATTGAAGATCTTCAACCCTTACAATAACATTCCAGCTCCAGCACATGCCTTAAAGAAACAGACATGCAGGAACACCTGGGTGGCTCAGTCAGTTAGGCATCTGACTCTTGGTTTCATCTCATGTCACAATCTTAAAAGTCCTGGGATCCAGCCGTGCATCTCACAGTCCACATCCAGTGGGGAATCTACCTGAGGATCCTCTCGTCCTCTCCCTTGCCCCTTTCCCCCCAAAGCCCCGTGCACTCTCTCCCTAATAAATAAATAAAATCTTAAAAAAAAAAAAAAAAGAAATAGACAATAGAGACAAGATACGCACAGAAAAATTTCACTGTAGCATGTTTATAATTGTGAGGAGATAATAACAGTATAAATATAAAATATATAGACACTTACTTAGCTGTTATATTATTAAGTATACAAGTGGAAGGTATAAATTATATATAAAAACAAATTATCAAATATAAATTTTTATTAAAATAATATACATGCTTAAATATACATTTATATGTTTTTATATTTTATATTTACATGACATATAAATATAGTAAATATAAATAAGTTTCACTTATAATAAATAAAATTTACCTATTCATACAATAGACTACCTTATAGCAGTTTAAATGAATATGCCAATTCCATGTAACTCTGTATATAGAGAATGGAAATGGTAAGAGGTTCATGGAACTTTCTACTGTATTTGCAATGTCTTCGTCAAGAGGTTAAAGAAAGGGGAAGCCTGCAGCAAACATAACATAACTCTAAAGTCTGATATAGCTGGGTGGTGAGCCCACAGGTATGTTTCATATTACTCTTCATGCTTACAATATGTTACAATAAAAATATAAATTTTAAAAGCACATGCTATAAGATGATTAAATTTTAGTAGATGTGTGTTTACATGTATGTGTCTGTATATGTGATCCTGGGCAAATTGCTTAAGGTTTCCTCATCTGTAAAATGAGGATAAAAGCAGCTACCCCACACAGTGTTGTCAAGACTGCACCAAATAATCCATGGGCAAAACTTAGCATTCCCCTACACACTGTAAACACTGAACACATGCTAGCAGTCACTAATGGTCAGGAAAAGCTATATACAATCTGGAAAGCACCAATGGTTAAATCTGGGCATTGGCTTGTTACTGCTGCTCTTCTTCTCCATTTTCTTTTTCCACTTAAAAAGAATCTTTTTAAATTTTAAATGCTACTGAGAATGTGAAATCATTTATCTAGTCGTTATCAAATACTTCTCACCCCATCCCTCTCTAAGCCGGGTACTATGCTAGGTGCTGGTGGATACAAAAATGGACACAATCATCTCTGTTCTTGAGGAGCTCTCAAGAAAGTGTAGTAAGAATGGACATTTGTAATTACACATAATTACACACACATATAGTAAGTAGTGTGAGAATGTCTCACGGACCAGCCTCGGACAACACAAGAATCTTTGGAAATAAGGTTTCATTCTCAGATGAGGAGGAAGAAGCCAGAAGCATGTGCCGATATTCAGCGTTACCTAAGTATGTAATAGTCCTTGCACGGCCAAGAACTAAACCATATTCAACAAGAAGGCACAGAGTCTCCCAGTATAATCCTTTAATCTGGCGGCACTCAAAGCATGGTCCATGGCCCAAACTGTTACTGTTTAGTGACCAGAAAAGTACAGAAGTTTCTAAGCATTTAGAAACTTTTGTACGAATTTGGCATCGCCACATCTAAGTAATGTGATCAGTGGAGAAGCAGAGAACAAAAGTAGGGATTCCTAACAGACTGAAAATAAGAAAATAAAAACAGAAAAGAGAAAAAAACAAAAACAAAAAAAAAAGGACTGGTTCTTCGCAGACAGTGTAAGAAGGACCGTTTTCTAACTCCTTGGGTAAGGAGCTTTGGCTAGTGCCAAAAATGAGTTTGGAATGAAATGCAATGGCAGCGGCTGGTTTATAACTTAGCGGAGAAGCTCCAAATTCCAACGTCTCTGAAAGCTCTCCACAAACAAAACATCCAAGAGCTCGTACAAGACTGTCATCCTTGATAGTGTTTCAAGGAGCACCTGGGGCAAAGGGCCTCTGGACGTCCATGAATGGGTGTGGGGTAGCGGAGATGGCAGAGTCGAAAGATCTAGAAAACATCCCTCCTCAATTAATTCTACTTTGAGGCAGGAAACAGACAGGCCAGCCAATGACTGCGGGAGAAAAAGGATGGTGTGAAATGGCAGTGCTGAGGTAAGTCGGCAGTCCAAACACAACGGCCTCCCTTATGTAAGAAACCACAGCAGAGTGCAGGCTGCCAGAGTCAAATAATGTGCCTCTGTGTGCGAGGGACTGAGGGAGCTGCAGAGCCCAGGACGCACTTGAAGTTTATCTAAGCCATGTACACACGGTCTGTTAATGAGCACTTGGTTCCCAAAGTGGGCTCGCTGCTGATAAAAAACAGATGCAGGGCCAGCCGAGCAAAGTGGCCTCGCTCCCCGCTGCCTGGGACCACTATCTCACGTCTCCTGGGCCTTCCTGGCACCCCCTTCCTTAATGAACGTTTGCAACCTGAAAATGCCTCACCCTTCCACTTGGCTTCCTTCAGCCTAATTAAATTTAAAAGTACAGAGAGCCGGAGGGTTTGGAGACAGGGAGAGAGAAAAGGGGCCGAGGGGTGCTCTGTGGACTCACGCAGCCCAGCCTTCCATACCTTCCGGTCCTTAAAACATACAGACAGGCGTGTGTAAACTCTTCAAGATCAGAGCTGCAAATGCTGCAAATTTCAGAAAGGCAATGCAGCCACCAGGGAGACAGGTCCTCAGGATTCCCAAGTGAACCCTGGGCAATCGCTCAGTAGAGGAGACTGAAGGGGTCGAGAAGATCAAGTTGGGAAGAGACAGCTGGCTAGATGCCTCGATAAAGCAATGTCGTGTGGCTCAGAAATGACTTGGCCAGGGCGCCTGGGTGGCTTAATAGGTTAAAGCCTCTGCCTTCAGCTCAGGTTATGATCTCAGGGTCCTAGGATCGAGCCCCGCATCGGGCTCTCTGCTCAGCGGGGCGTCTGCTTCCTCCCTTCTCTTTCTCTGCCTGCCTCTCTGCCTACTTGTGATCTGTCAAATAAATAAATAAAATCTTAAAAAAAAAAAAAAAAGAAGGAAAAGAAAAGAAATGACTTGGCCAAGAGGAGACACAGTCCTGGGATCTCCCACTGCACAAGGACTCCTCACGAGCGGCGAAGAGTGTCCCCCAGCCCGTGAGAGTAGCATATCTGAACCCAAAGCCGGGCAACCCAGAGGATGACAGCCTTCCGCTCTGGCCTCTGGGAAGGAAAATGCAATATTCCCGTCATAGTTGCGGTACCAAAGAAGCAGAGCACATTCATCCAGGTGGAGGAAAAAAAAAAAGAGAGATGGCATTTAAATTTATTCATGACAAATATGCCTGGTGGGGGGGCTACTTTGTGTCAGGCTCTCTGTCACCCTGACGTTTACAGCCCAGTGGGGCAGAGAGATGTGAAACAAGCAAATAGACATGTGAGAAGAGTTACAGTAGACAGAGCAGCTTGACCTTGTCTACCACGGATCAAGGAAAGAGGCCCAGAAGAAGTGCTGGTTGACTGATGGAAAAAAATGGTAAGGAAGTTTTTGGAAAGAGTGACCTGCATGGTGGAGCGTCCGAAGTCCAGGGAAAGGATGCTCCATCTGTCCAACTAGCCTAAGCCATTAAAGCTAGAGCTTAGAGAGCCAAGCAGAGCCTTCCATGGAAGGCCTGAGGGGGTAGGTGGGGTCATACCATGTGGGGCTTCTTAGGCCTTATTAAGGATTTGAGAATTTACGCCTAAGGACGATGGGCAGCCAGGACAGCATTCTAAGTGTAAAATGTCATGCTCAGAGTTTTATTTAAAAAGATGAAAATTGGTCTCCTTACTCATAAAGCCAAAGTGCCAGGAATAAAGGAATAACCCATCCTGATCAGATCTCCTGAACTTGGAAATAAGCTGGTGTGGTGACGGTGGTGACAGTAGGTCCTTGAGTTGCAGAGGTCACTGCAGGAACCATGTCTTCTCCAACTTGCCATCACAGAGCAGCACAACAAAAGCATGCCATCCTCCTGCCCGGCACTCAGCAGTTCTGGTGGTGATTTCCAATCTCCAGGCCCGGAACCAGCCTGCAGAGTACTAAGCTCCTGCTGCCTTAGGGATGGGCACCTTCAGATGGAAAACTGGGTCTCAATACCATCGTACCCATGTTAGAGTGGGCAGTGGCCTCCCCAGACCTGCACACGGATCTTGCCACATTCTAAATGCTCTAAGGAAAAGATACAGTTCAAACTCTACCTCGGCAAAGTGTTTCAGTCTCTGGCAAGGATGGGGGTGGGGAATCGGCTTCCCTGGGCTGCTCCATCTGCCAAACTTAGAATAAAGAGTGTTTTCAGGGCCTGGAGTTTTCCAGCTGCCTGGAAACAGGAAGAGCCCAATCCCAGAGAACAGTAACCCTCACACACACCCTACATAAAGACATGTTGAGCCATTAGCCCTAATTGCCTGTGACTGACACAGGAGCGAAGCCGGCCTTCCAGGCATTTGCTCAGCGGAAAGAAAACAAACAGCTCACAGGGGACCTAGGCAGCCATTTTCTCTCCTTTCTGCCAAAATGATTTTGCTCTGTTCCCCCCAAATTACAGCATACAGATCTAAAATTATAAACCAAACAAAGGTCTTTCTAGTATTCTTCACCACACACGAGAGAAAACATAAATCTCTGCAGGAAAAGGCGGGACACCAGCAATTGGTTATTGATATTTTCGCAAAATCAAGAACTTCACAAAGACTTTTCAGAGCCACCTCTCAATGTCCCATCTCTCTGGGTTTGAGGTATTAGGAACTGCTTGCAATACCTGTCGTTTTAGTAAGATATATGTTAGCTAGTGGGCCAAATGCTAAGGATGTGATACGTACGTGATAAAAATCACATCTGCCTTCAGATTTACTATTTTTGTTTCTAACAAGCTGGTTTTCTAAAGAGGCTTAAGAAGACGTAGCATATTATACATCAAGCAAGAGACCGTACACCCTTCCCTTTTCCTTTATGAACTTCCAGGGTTCAGGGGGGCCACCCACACGTCACCACCACCGCCATCAGCCAGACCAGGAGCTAGGGTGATAAAGACACTGGTTTCCTTGGTACCAAGCTGGATGGATTTGAGGACCACAAAAGACTGGCTCTGACAATGACTGGCGGTTGCTGAGATAAGAATTCATTCCCTGGTTCAGAACCATTCTCTTTCTTCACCGTTCCCTCACAGTCGATTCAAAAATATCACTCACCAGGTGGAACATCCACCATGTTCTGCCTTTCACTTCCTAGACAGACACGTATGATTATTAACTCCCCCTTGCAGAGATGCAGTCAAATGCTCTACCACTGAGCTATACCCCGCCCCCCTTGCAGAGATGGTGAAGCATTTGAGCGAGGACACATCGGATCCAGTGGAGACTGGAAGCCAGATCTGTTTGATTCCAGGGTCCACGCTTTTAGAAGTCCAATGCGCTATCCATTCCGCAACAGAGCCAAATTTGAACTTCCTTTTGGCTTAATGGAGTCACCTTCTTATCATCCAAGGTCTTTACCATCAGATTTAACTCTGAACTAAAGGATGGCCAGAAAACGAGTAGTTGATGTTGTTAGCATCAGCCCCAGTGTATTACAGGAGGTTTATACAATAATATTCAGAGCCTGATGTCCTCCAGAGATTGTTAAGATAAAATTAAGGAGAGAAAAGCAGCTTTCTCAGCAGGATCTCAATGAACACCCTCTAAAAACGAAGGAAGGCAAAATGAGCTCCTTGTTCCTTGACTCTTTAAGTCAAGCCATTCATTTCAAGTCATGGTATAAGGTAGCATTGATTCTGTCTGCCCCAGATGATTTAGATTCTTTTCAGGATTTCTGTAGAATAAGCAGTTCTTCCACACCTCCCTCACTCCTGTGCATGGCAGCCTCCCCAGAGACTACAAGCCACTAGGTAATAAATAACCATGTTGTTTCTGTCCTGGCGAAGGAGCCTAAGATTTGAGAGGGGGAAGCGCTGCTATGGGCCAAAAGGCTACTCACCCGGCGGGCAGAGCATCAAGGGCCTGGACAGCTGCCGGGAGCTGCTGGGTGCCTGAGGTGCTGGGCTCCTCTCCTTCCGCTGGGGTGGCCGAAGCAGGGAGAGACACTGAAGTGGGGTTCGGGGTCACACTCGACACCGCAGCAGGCGACGATGTTACCCCAACAACAGAGGGTTCTTCAGGATCAGTGGCTGCAGTGGGTTCGTCGTTCACTGAAAACAGAGAAATCGTACTGGAGAGATCAACTCAGACTCGTGTTCACATTCACTAGATTTTCCCCTAAAGTGGGAACACAGTACCTACGATGTTACCACGCATGTATCTGGCCACGGCAAAAAGTTTCATAAAACATAACTTTGGAAATGATAGCAAGTCAGTAATGGCCTGCCCCTGTTCTACACCCCCGCACCCCAACCCCAACAAGTGGGAGATGGATCTGAAATAAATATATCTAATGTTACCTCTTTTGTATACCTGTATTACATTTTTCTAAAGTATTCTGATTACATGTATCACAATAAAAGAGGAGCAGGAAGGAGGGTAATAGGGAGGTATGTTGGTGCCAAATGAAGCAAGGCCAAGGCCACATCTGCAGGGTCACATTTCTTTGAACTTGCCACTTGTCTGCCAGGCACAAACAGCACCATCCTTCAAAAAGCTCTCTATACTCTAAGAAGCAAAAAAACCTCCAACCATGTGCTTATTCTTTTAAAGTCTCACGCTCAAAGCATGGAACAAAGATTAATACTATAGATGAAAAAGATGGGCACCAAAGATGAGGGACTTGTCTGCCAAATAACGATAGACAAAGAGGAAGAAGTCAAATAAGCCTGTTCTGAGTCTCCTTATTTCTCCACTTCTTTATCTCTTTTATGATCATTCATGTTCACAAGGACCCCAAGACAATGCAATAGCTTCTTATTCAAAAAGGGATCCAACGAGGTTTTCGAAGAATTCTTTGAAAATGGCTAAGCCATATGCAGAGAATTTTCTACATATGTGATTGCATATGTGCACATTTATACTAGAATTCTGTAGGAAAACCCCTTAGATGTGATTTAGCCTCATCTTCCTAATTCAGAAATTCTTTTTGCAGTTTCAAATGTAACAAACGTACTATCTAGACTCTTCTTAAACGCCTCTGACAAGGAATTCGCTACCATCCCATCATTGAGCAGATGTCCTGCCAGCAAGTTTCTTCTTATGTGAAGCAGAATTTTACTGGCTGGTCCTAGGGGGGTGGGGCTTAGAGTAGGGCCCCACCCCCCCACCCCCCACATCCCCCACCCCCCACATCCCCCACCCAATACAGTCTAAGTACGTGGCCACCCTGTTTCTCATTCACCTCCTCTTTTCTGGTAAGAAGGCCTGCTCTTTCTTTAATGTTACTAGGCCCTTCCCTTCTTATCACCAGGCTGCTCTCTTTCGGCATGTTCTCCTACTGCCTCTCCTCAATAATGACAGCAGGAACTGAACATAATATATCAGACACCACCAGACCAGCAGAGTCAGATTTCCAATCTAAGAGGTAGTAGTTAACATGTACCCAACACCAGTGTATGCCAGGCAAAGTGCAAAGCATTTTGCATTACCTCATGTAAGCCTCACACACAACCCCACACATTAGGTACAATGAATATCCCATTTTACATTTGTGGAAACTAAGGCTCAAAGAGGTCAAATAAACTGCTGAGGTTGAGAGGCACCTAATTCTCACCCCTCCTGCCTGCCTCCAGAGCCTGAACTCCTCACTAATGACGCTCTCCTTCTCCCTCCATGAACATTCTTTAAAGCAACCCAAGATGGTAACAACTGAAGCCAAGACAGGATCCTACTGGCTTACCTGAGACTGGGGGCCAGCTGGAACCAAAATTTCTTCACACGATGTGATGCCACCCACCCTTCAGAAATGGAAAAGAGCCTAGGGACGGCCTGTGATCCATTCATTTGCTTTCTCCCCACTGTATGAAACACTGTCTGGCACATCAACTAAATTAGTTGTTTAATAAGTGATGCCATCTTATGCAACTGGTGTTTCCTCCACACAGATGTGAGACTTCGTACTTCTATTCCTATTCTAGTTCAGCTGAGCTGGTGAGACACAACAGCTGGCAACTCTCTTCAGGCAAATCTATAAATTTTACTCAACTCCAATACAAAAATCATCATGACATTTTGGAGAACCAAATAAGTTCATTCTAAAAGTTACAAGAAAAACTAGGGGTGCCTGGATGGCTCAGGAGGTTAAGCCTCTGACTGGTAATTTCAGCTCGGGTCATGATCTCCGGGTGGTGGGATGGAGCCCTGCGTTGGGCTGTGTGCTAAGCGCAGAATCTGCTTGACCTTCTCCCTCCCCTTCTGCCCCCCTTCCTGCTCATACTTGTTCTCTCTCTCTCTCTCTCCTTAAAATACGTAAAATGTTTAGGAAAAAATTATTTAGAAAAAAGACAACTAAATACAGAAGAACAGCCATGAAAATTCTGAAGAAGAGTGCTGTGTGAATGTGTGTAGGAGGGAGGAGAGTTCTCTAAAGTAGTAACACATCATAAAGCTGTAACAATTAAAAGAATGTGGTGTTAACAGAAGAATAAGCAGATGTTGATGAAATAAACAGGAAGTTCAGAAACAGAACTAAACACACATAGAAATTCAGTATGTGACAAAGGCGGCAATTTTAAATGACCGTAGCAAAGAGATCATTGAGTAGACAGTGCTGTGACAAGTGGGTAGTACACTGAGGAAAAGATGAGTCATAGCCCTACCTTATCCAGGACATGAAAATAAATTCCAGATGAATCAAAAATTTTGACATAAGAAATGAAGCTAAAAAGAAACTAAAGAAAACACAGGAGAATATTTTTATCTCAAAGTGGAAAAGACTTTTTGAAGTCTCACCCAAAATCTAGAAGATATAAAAGATGAATGAATTCAACTATATTAAAGGGTTTGGTTTTTTTTTAATGGCAAAAAAAAGAAATCACAAACAAAATCAAAATCAAAGAAAAACAACAAACTGGGAAAAATTATTGCCAACTCATACTACGGACTAATGGCTAATTCCTTTGATATGAAAAGTATCTCTACAAATCAGTAAGAAAAAGACCAAAAATATGCACAGGCATTTCAGAGTAAAAGAAATACAAATTACCCCTAAACATATTAAAAGATGCTCAATCTCAATTATGAGAGATGCAATCTAAGGGGCGCCTGGATGGCTTAGGCAGTTAAGCGGATATCCGACTCTTGATTTCAGCTTGGGTCATGATCTCAGGGCTGTGAGATGGAGCCCCGCATCAGTCTCTGCCTGGGTGTGGAGCCTGCTTAAGATTCTCTCCCTCTCCCTCTGCCCCATCCCCCCTTTAAAAAAATTAATCTGGTAAATTAAAAAAAAAAAACAACACTGGTAAGAGTATAAGAAAAACTGGCATTTTCACATACTGTTGGCAGGAGTAGAAATTATTAGAACCTCTGTGGAGAACAGTTGGCAATATGGAAAATTTAATGCAGTAAGAGGGGGTGCCTGGGTGGCTCAGTTGGTTAACTGTCCGCCTTCGGCTCAGGTCATGATCCTAGGGTTCTGGGATCAAGTCCCATTTGGGGCTCCCTGCTCAGCGGGGAGCCTCTTCTCCCTTTGCCTGCTGCTCCCCCTGCTTGTGCTCTCTCTCTCTGACAAATAAAATCTTAAAAAAATAATAAAACTTAAAAAATAAAATAGATGCAGTAAGAGGGAGGTAGGGGGAATGTGGGGTGGAGGTGTAGAACAGAGGTGGTGGGCCTATAGATGAAATTAAAATAGCCCGGACGCCTGGGTGGCTCAGTTGGTTAAGCAGCTGCCTTCTGGCTCAGGTCATGATCCCAGCGTCCTGGGATTGAGTCCCACATCGGGCTCCTAGCCCGCCAGGGAGCCTACTTCTCCCTCTGCCTCTGCCTGCCACTCTTTCTGCCTGTGCTTGCTCTCTCTCTCTCTCTCTGACAAATAAATAAATAAAATCTTTAAAAAAAAAAAAAAAGAAATTAAAATAGCCATGAACCAGTAATATTTAGAGCTGGGTTTACTGTAATATTCTTTTTGCTGTTATATATTCAATGTTGGTGACACACAGGGAGTTGCATACTTCCATCAGGAGGCACATCACAGCTGGCTGTCACCCATTTGCAATGTTAGCACCCACTGATGATTATTGCCTAAATCTATAAATTGGTTGGGGATTGCAAAACAGCCATATTCTAATCCTACCATGCCTATAGGAGAAACTTTCCCCCGTCAATTATTTGGCTACATTGAGGTTCAGCTTGCAAAGAAAAGGCAGGAGAAATGCTTGGGTCTTTCTTTTTATTTACCAATTTTCAGAATAATGAATTAATTTCCTTTCCATCCTCCAAAAATGAAAAATGAAATTTTGTTTTGTGTAAAAATCATCATAAGCTCTTGGATTTAAACTTATTTAAAATATTTCAATCCAGGGGCGCCTGGGTGGCTCAGTGGGTTAAGCCTCTGCCTTTGGCTCAGGTCATGATCCCAGGGTCCCGGGATCGAGCCCCGCATCGGGCTCTCTGCTCAGCCGGGAGCCTGCTTCCTCCTCTCTCTCTCTGCCTGCCTCTCTGCCTACTTGTGATCTCTATCTGTCAAATAAATAAGATCTTTTAAAAAAATTTTTCAATCCGGGCGCCTGGGTGGCTCAGTGGGTTAAGCCGCTGCCTTCGGCTCAGGTCATGATCTCAGGGTCCTGGGATCAAGTCCCGCATCGGGCTCTCTGCTCGGCAGGGAGCCTGCTTCCCCCTCTCTCTCTCTGCCTGCCTCTCTGCCTACTTGTGATCTCTCTCTGTCAAATAAATAAATAAAATCTTTAAAAAAAATTTTTTTTCAATCCTTTGCGATTATTATTTTTGGATTTTATTTATTTATTTGACAGACAGAGATTACAAGTAGGCAAGAGAGGCAGGCAGGGAGAGAGAGGAGGAAGCAGGCTCTCCGCGGAGCAGAGAGCCTGACGTGGGGCTCGATCCCAGGACCCTGGGATCATGACCTGAGCCGAAAGCAGAGGCTTTAACCCACTGAGCCACCCAGGCGCCTTGTGATTATTATTTTTGATACTAAAATTGTCCCCATATCTGGTTGGGGTTAGTAAAATGGCAAAGGGAGTAAAGTGGCAAAGTTCTTCAAGTTTGCTTCAAAAATCTATGCAAAAATTTCTAAGATAATTATTAGGTGGGAAAGGGCAGAACAGCATATATATTGTGCTAGTGTGTGTATGTGTGTGCTTTCAAATAGATGTGCATATGCCTGTATAGTCAAAGAGTATCTTTGAAAGAATCATAAGAAACACAACAGTGACTGCCTCTGGGGAGGAAACTGGGGGCGAGAGGATCGGAATGGGAAAGAGACTTTCTTTACACTGTCTGAGTTCTTATACTTTTAAAATCCTCAAGATGAGGGTGCCTGGGTGGCTTAGTCCGTTAAGTGTCAGGTTGTGATCCCAGGGCTCTGGGGTCAAGCCCCGCATCAGGCTCCCCACTCTTTGGAAAGCCTGCATCTCCCTCTCCCTCTGCCTGCTTCTATTCTTTCTCTGTCAAATAAATAAATAAAATCTTTTAAAAATAAAAATAAATAAAATTCTCATAATGTACATGTATTACCTATTGAAAATAATTATAATGAAATTATTGACATGAAAAGAACAAAAGCAGAGCTCCATTTTCCACGGCCATGCCAATGGTAAAGACCCTCCAATCAACGCTATTTGGATCAGGCCACACTTACAGATATAAATCTAGTTCGAAGGGTTCCCACCAGGACTGCATCCATTCACAGACCTAACCCAGAGCCCCTGATTCACCACAGGCGTTCATCTGTTTTGGAGCTCCGTGCTACACTTTGATTTGGAAATAGAGTGTGAGAGCCAAATATCCTTGCACTGACAAACTTCCTGTGTCCGTGCTTATATTCTTCCATGCTCAAAAAGTTTATATGTGTGTCTTAGAACATGAGAGCTTGAAAGAAACTCAGCGGTAAACGCAGCCCATCACGGCTTCTGACTCTGCAGACGATTAAGTTATTGGTTACACCAGTAAGCCAAGGTCCATAATCAGGTCATGATGGGGCTTCAAGTAGAGAAAAAAACTGGACTGACAAAGACAAGGAGTTACAATTTAGTCATGATTTAGAGAACTGCTGTATTTTACATGTTTTCTATTAATCCTAATCGTGTGAAATATACAACTTAGCTCCCCGCAAAGACTGCACCCTTCTTGAAAACAAGAGCAAATTTGTTCCCTTTGTTTTTCACTACTTCCACTCTCTGTCTCCTGTGTTCTTGTCTACAGCTCTTTCTCGCTTGAGCCCCACTCCCTGGAGCCCTCTTCACTACTTAAGCCAGACTGACCCTCTCTGTGGACCCCACAACACCTGTGCTCTTGACTACTCAACACAGCCCCTGTGACATCTGCTATGTTGATACTTAACTGACAGTGTCTTGAGCTTCTTTTTTTAAACAGACTAGAGGACAGAGACTTATTTTATAATTTTTTAAAAGATTTTATTCATTGGGGCGCCTGGGTGGCTCAGTGGGTTAAGCCGCTGCCTTCGGCTCAGGTCATGATCTCAGGGTCTTGGGATCAAGCCCAGCATCTGGCTCTTTGCTCAGCGGAAAGCCTGCTTCTCTCTCTCTCTCTCTCTCTGCCTGCCTCTCTGCCTACTTGTGATCTTTCTCTGTCAAATAAATGAATAAAATCTTTAAATTAAAAAAAAGATTTTATTCATTTATTTGACAGAGAGAGAGCACAAGTACAGGGAGCAGGAGAAGGAGAATCAGGCTGCCCACCAAGCAGGGAGCCCAATGCAGGGCTTGATCCCAGAATCCTGGGATCAGGATCTGAGCCAAAGGCAGATGCCCAACTGGCTGAGGCACCCACATGCACCCTTATTTTATAACTCTTTACACCACCTATGCTCCTTAGCAAAATGTCATTCGACAGATATTTGGTTCAAGAAATACTTGTTTAGGGGCACCTGGGTGGCTCAGTGAGTTAAAGCCTCTGCCTTCAGCTCAGGTCATGATCCCCGGGTCCTGGGATCGAGCCCCACATCAGGCTCTCTGCTCAGCGGGGAGCCTGCTTCCCCCCTCTCTCTGCCTGCCTCTCTGCCTACTTGTGATCTCTCTCTCTGTCAAATAAATTAATAAAATCTTTATAAAAAAAAGTCTGAAATAAAACCATCTGACATTTGTGTAACACTATCAATCACAAAGCAGTTTCTTTTCATTTTTATTTTGGAATAACTTTATAGACTTACAGAAAAGTTGCAAAGATACCACAAAGAGCAATATTAGGGGAAAGTGAGCACATATGTTGAAGCTGAAAAATAAACATCAGTACATTACTATCAACCCAACTTCAGACTTTATTTGGATTCACCAGCTTTACCACTCATGTCCTTTTTCTGTTCCAAGATCCAATCCAGGAACTTACAATCCCTTTAGCAAACTTATTTTCATTAGCTCACTTACCTGCCTAATAGCTTTGCAAGGAAGATACTATTCCCATTCTTTTTTTTTTTTAAGATTTTATTTATTTATTTGACAGAGATCGCAAGTAGGCAGAGAGGCAGTCAGAGAGAGAGGAGGAAGCAGGCTCCCCGCTGAGCAGAGAGCCCAATGTGGGGCTCGATCCCAGGACCTTGGGATCATAACCTGAGCCGAAGGCAGAGGCTTAACCCACTGAGTCACTCAGGCATCCCTACTATTCTCATTCTATTTAAGACAAAACTGAAGCTCAGAGGTTCCATCCAGACAGGAGCCATGCAGTTGGCAAATAGCAAAACCAGTACTCTAATCCAGAACACCACGAAGTAAAAGCAATGGTGGAGGGAGGGGAGAAGAAACGAAGATGGTTTTGATGGCTTTCTTCTATGGGAAGAAAAGCTGGGTACCAAGATGACACAGTAAATGGGGTAAGTAGGTAAAATGGTAGTTGAACGGCCTCTGGTTTCTGCAACAAGGAATATTTCACAAGCTTCCCTCTGTGACACTGGTTAAACATCCTAACTTTATGAATCAGATATTCAGTCAGGATTGAGACATACCCTAGTCGCAGTTAGCCAAGAAAAGATCAGGATTTGTAAATTCTTGTTCTTAATCCTGGACACGCCGCCAGCTCACTGTATGTTCCAAGATCTTCAGGTGTGTGTAGCACAGTGCAGGCTCTTGGTGTACACACAGGCCTTTTTAGCCCCCACACTCAGGCATGGCAAAGGCTACTGCCAACAGTGGAAACTTTTTAAACTGAAGATCAGCTCATAACATATGATTCACAGCAAAGCAGTCACTATCGCTCATCCATGAAACACAAGCAACGGATTCCAAGGCAACTAGCTGCTCAGTTCTTCACAAGAGCAACCAAAACCAGAAAAATCTTTCATTATTAGCATGACATAGGGTGAGGCTTATATATAAAGAAAAACAACCAAATTAGATGAGGGAAAAAAAGAAGAAAAATAAGCTGGAAAGCAAGAAGAGAGACTTGACAACCTTACAAAGCCATACCATGGGAAAGTTCAGTCCTTCCTTGACCAAAACACAGATTTGCCCAACTTCCAAGTATATCCCATCATGCTTCTAAGAACTCAAAGACTGAAATTTGTTTTGAAAATGTATAATACCAAAAAATATCAGGAGTAGCCCTTCAAAACATTAGAAAACACACTATCACATGTCAAGAATCAAAACCACATGGGAATAGCCCCAAACTGGAAATAAATAAATGGAATGAGTCCAGAAATAAATTCTCACTGCATATTAAGAACATGGTAAGTGATAAACACTAAGTAAAACCACTAGTGAGGAAAAAAAATTGTTTCTGGAATAATAGGACCCCAATATAAAGAAAAATTAATTCAGACCCAGACTTCATTATATTTAATATGTATACAGACATATCACTATACATTCCATTAGGATAAGTTATTTTGTAACCATGAAAAAAAAAAGTCAAACAGAGAAGTATTTATCCTAGCCACAGACAAGAGAGAATTTTTTCCACTACTGAAGCAAAAAGTAAAACTATAAACATTTTTTTAAAATGCTCAGGTATAATTATTTTTAAATTTTCATTCCCCTTTTCTACAAAAGCCACAGAAAATAAGATAAAATGTAAAATAATAATATAGGAAGGAAACTTAAAATCACAAATTTAACAGATAAAACTTATACCTAAGTGCTTTGTATATATTAAGATAGCAATTATATTAAAAAAAAAAAACCAGAAAACAAGTGTTGGCAAGGATATGAAAAAACTGGAACACTCATTCACTGCTAGAGGAAATGTAAAACGGCGCAGCTGCTGTGGAAAATAATTTGGGGGTTCCTCAAAAAGTTACACAAAATTACCAGACATTTACCCCACCAACTCTACTCCTAGGTTTATAGCCAAAAGAACTCAAAGATGTACACCCATATTCACAACAGCATTATTTGATATTATTCAAAATAGCCAAAAGGTGAGTACCATCCACTGGGTCCACCAACAGATGAATGGATAAATAAAATGTGGTACACACATGCAATGGAACATTATTCAGCCTTAAAAAGGAATGAAACATGCTACAACATGGATAAATCTTGCAAACATGCTAAGTGAAATGAGCCAGAGACAAAGTACAAACTATTCCACTTATAAGAGGTACCGGAATAAGCACAATCATAGATTAAATTATTAGCCACTGGTTATATTTTAAGTTTTTTTTTCCCCCCAGTAATCTATGCACAGCATGGAGCTCGAACTCACGAACCCTCATATCCAAGCTACACAATTAAAGTTGTATGAAAAGCTAACTTTGACGGTCTCAGGCGCTCTACATGTTTTATATAATTTATTCCTCATAACAACTTTATGAGATATATACTCTTATCCTCATTTTATCAATGAGGAAACTAAGACCCAGTGAGTCACTGGGCCTTACACACATACTGTACATGGTGTGTGCGGGGGGAGGGGCGCCTCCAGAATCTGACCGCGACCAGTGTGACTCCAGGCTTTATGTGCATGGGAATCACATTTAAGAGAGGAATAAGAGATGTAATTTTCTTGGACAAAGTTTTCAATAAAAAGTTAGAAAGTAAATCATGGCACACAGGTCTCAATGAAGTGCTATACTGTTCATCTACTCGGCTGCACCACTTCTAAAACTCCGTAATGTTACATTTATACAGACAGGCTGCCATTCACTTTCATTTTACAAAAAAGGATACTTTACAGTTGTGACAATATGAAAAAACCACCTGGAACTCAGCTCTGTTTTTGCCCTAAATGTCTTTTTCATGCATAACTGCAGAGCATAGCCAAGAAGACTTGCTAAATAAATCTTGTATGTCTGTGGAAATATTTCCTGGAGGCACAGCTACTACCACCATTTTGGAACTGGTCCTCACAGTTCTAAGAGCAACATATTGAAAGATGAAGATGTCCTCATTCACAGCCTCAAACTCCTTTCTTGTCTCGTGCTGCCGGAAAGGAGGGTTTCTGTCTGCTCCCCAAAGGAAAGGTAAGATCTTTCCGTACCCCTTGGATAGACTTTAAAAAGCCTACAAAGCCCAGGCTGGCTGGAAGCAAAGGTGAACCATCATCACAGCAGAAAGCAGAGAGACGAGATAGAGGCCAAGGCCTTAGTATTTTAACAGGCAGAAATCCCCAAAATGCAACGACTGTCCTTCACAGATGGGTTCTGGGAACAGTCTGGGCACTCAGATACACCACTATAAAACATTCCCAGTGCAGTTTGGGTTTAGAGACATTTGGCTTTCTGAAGACATGGCTGGCACCTGCCTTGTCTGCTGAAACATAACGTTCCTGGAGATAAGGACAATACGCAAAGGTACCTAAAAATAAACATAGGGGAAACACAGATCTGTTCCAGTACCCAATAGGAGTGACTCAAAGACCATCGCCATATAAAGTCAATTTACCAATAGTTTTTATAAGAAAAGCAGAGATGGTTGAAGGAAACCAGTTTCAAGTAATGTAGGCCCCTAAAAAAAAAAAGGCCCGTGGTAACCTGGCCACAGCCTCCAGAAACAAGTGGTTCCAAAAATCCAGTTCCCCTCCCCATTTGTAAATGCTGGCCCTCCTCTACAAGTGACTTATTTTTCTTTCCTTTTTTTTTTTTTTTAAAGATTTTTATTTATTTATTTATTTGAGAAAAGTGAGCTAGAGAGCATGAACGTGGGCAGGGAGAGGGAAAAGCAGACTCATCTGCTGATCAGGGAGCCTGACTTGGGGCTTGATCCCAGGACTGTGGGATCATGACCTGAGCCAAAGGCAAATGTTTAACCCACTGAGCCACCCAGGCGCCCCGTGACTTATTTTCCAAAGAGAAGCACGTTTACTGGTGCTCATGAGCTATATACGGTTTTCTATATCACAGTCCATAGCTGCCACCTCACCATCTCCTTCCCCCAGACTGGAAGCCAGGGCCCCCCAAGGTCGCTACGACTGGGTGTCCTAGCACATGAATATGGCGGTCAGCAAAGGAGCACCAGGTGCGGTGAGATGGTAGCTACCTGTACTCCTCACCCCAGCTCATCCTTGTCCTCAAGGCTCAGGGGGAACGAGCTAACTCAATTCCTTCAGGTAGGTCCCCAACTCTCCACACATGCACGGAGGCCAGAAGGACAGGTCCCTGCACCCTGCAGTCCAGCCAGGTAATGGTATAGCAAAGCACCATGAACTATGGGAGGGGCTCTGCGGCCCTCATATGGTGCTGCCCGCCAGCTGAAAGCCACTAGAAAGCAGTCCTAGTTGAACTCTCTGACTCAGTAAGTCGGTTCACAAGGGGCAGCAACAAGACCGATCTACTAGTCTGTGAAGAAGGTATGCTGCTCCAATCTCCCCTCCTTCACGCCACACCTCGGCTATCACAAGCATCTACAAAACTCATTCCATGTCATGGACTGATTTAAACATCCGAGGGGGAGCCTGGGTGGCTCAGTTGGTTGAGCATCTGCCTTCGGCTCAGGTCATGATCTCAGGGTCCTGGGATCGAGCCCCACATGGGCTCCCTGCTCAGCAGTGAGCCTGCTTCTCCCTCTCTTGCTCCCCCCATTTGTGCTCTCTCTTTCTCTCTCTGTCAAATAAAAAACCAGAACAACAATAAAAATAGATCAACTCTTAAAAAAATAAAAACAAGTCTGCATCTCCCTCATCTAGAGTTTACTGGAATAAACATCCAAGTCCTTTCCCAAAGGCTTCAAATTAAGACAAATTACCAAATGACTGACAGTCACTAAAGATTTGACAATCTTCAAGACATTGAGAAAAACAAACTCTTTTTTGCTTTTTAATTCGACACTGTCCTGAGGAGACAGAAGGAAAGCATGACAAAAACTGATTTGTTTTGAAATAGGTCCTTCCCTTCCCACTTACAGAGAAGTAGAATCAAGGGCACAAAAGTTCTCTGTAGATATGGAAGGGCTACCCATTCTCAAATGGTACGAATACTGTCATTGGAACAACCACAGAATGTGCCCCCCACATTCACCCGTTGGCACTCTGGCTTTGCCCCTAGTCAGCATCCCAATGGGTCCAACAGCGCTGCCATCTTCTCAAACCCAGCTCTGAGTAACAGTACTTAGTCTTTTTCTCCCTAGTCTGATCATTCCCTTAAAGAAATAAAAAATGTGTCATATTTAAATAAGGTACCCCCCTTGCCCCCAATACTGATCAGAAATGAATTTAAAAATCAACACTTTTTATTTTTGTGCAAAGGAATATTTTAGAAGAGTGCAGTCATATGGAGAATATTCTCGGCTAAAAAGAATATGCCAGAGACAAAAGAAGATGGGCCAGTGGGAAGGCTGATGGATTTTAGTATTGGAGTTTTCTCTAGCCCACCCTACATTCTGATGCAACAGCTAGAGTCCCGACTCCATGTGAGCAAGGTTAGAAGCCACTGCTTTAGTCCAGGCTGGTATTTTGTGCTGTCACTCACCTGTGCCATTGGCCAAGCCATTGTGGGTTGGGTTCTTGATGGGCTGGCGGTGCCGGTTGCTAGTACCGGGGCTTTGCTCACCAGTTGCTGGGGCTGTTCTGGCTGAGCCACCTGAATGTCTGTGTGTCCTGGAAATTCAAAGTATAAAGCAGACAGATATAAGTCACTGTGAAAAAGAAAGAAGTATGTCCCATCTAAGTCATCGTATCCCCTCTCTCACTATTTATCGGAAATGAGACTTTTAATAGCCTCGATAGTCTTTGACTCAACAGAAGCTGGCTCCGAACAGAGAGACTCAGGTAAGCTTCCCTCTTGGTCATAGCCCAGAAGGCAACTTTGGGTAAACTTTTCCACTTGAAGTAAACAAATCCAGAGTGAATTGCCCCCACATCTGAAGTAACTGGCAAAATATCCTATGACCATCACATTATTTTTATTGGGCTCCAATGTAATAAATAAACACGAATCACTGGACAGGCTACAGATGACATAATTCTCCCATTAGGTAAAAAGTGCCCAAAACTTATCTAAATATATTTTCTCTATAGCTAGAAACCTACAACCCTCGGGGGAAAAGAAGTCAAGGGGCACTAGACAACTCCAGCCCATACGTATGTTGACATGTTCTGTCTAGGAAAGATGACTCAATGGTCCATTCCAAATAAATGGGGAACAAAGCATAAAGGGATCTACATCACTGAAGATAGCGGAATCTGGGAGCAGAGCATCTGACAACTTCAGAGAACACGAGGCAATGGGCAGTCTGTATTCTCCCAGTCCTGTTGTCGCCCTCACTCAGTGAAAATGTCTAAGCCTCCCCACCCTTCAGTCCAGGGGTTTTGTCAAAGGAGATTATTCTACTGCCTACTCATTATCTATTAATTTTCAAGTGAGAGTATTTAAAAGTGAGAGTATTTCAATATTATCTAGTAAAGAAAAGATCACCCCATCTAGGCAAAGAAACAGAGGTCCACGTACCCCAAATCCCCCAGAGCACACACCCCCTTGTGAGAAGTCCCACATCATGTACACGGGCAGTGAGAATACTGTCAGCGACAAATGGAATAGCAGTAGCTACAGGAGTGTGTACTATGCACTGGGCTGGAACATTACGTAACAGGTATCCCTGGTGTGCTGTGCCCTTTATTTATTTTATCTCATCTAGCAGAGAAACCCTAGAAGGAGTTTACAATTGTTATGCCTATTTTACAGATAAGAAAGAAGATAAAGAAAGTAAGCAATGGAGCAAGACTCAAGTCCAGGCAGCCTAAGATCTAGAGCTCCTGTTCTTTGGTTGGAGACTGGGGGTAGGCAGCCTGGACTTGAACTGAATCCCTCCCAGGCTGTTCTTTCACTGCTCACTGGGCCAATGGTGAGATATAGAGCCCAAAGGGAAAAGTCCCCTGCTGGGCTGGAAGGCTCCATATCCACAGAACACCTCTGCTGGTGAGACTCTCATCCAGTGTATTGAGACAAGTCTGCAACACAACAAACGTGGTTTCTAGGGGCGTGAGAAGTGCCCCCACTAACCACCTTCTCCAGCACAAAAAATGGACTTTTTCCAACATGATGGGCATAAGCCAAAATATTACTAGTGATTATCTTTGACTGTTGTGACTATGAATTCCCTTGGTTTTTCCTTTTGTGCTTTTCTAGAGTTTTCTACATTGAAATTATACAATTTTGCGGCGCCTGGGTATCTCAATGGGTTAGAGCTTCTGCCTTTGGCTCAGGCCATGATCTCAGGGTCCTGGGTTTGAGCCCCACATTGGGCTCTCTGCTCAACAGGGAGCCTGCTTCCCTTCCTCTCTCTCTGCCTGCCTCTCTGTCTACTTGTGATCTCTATCTGGCAAATAAATAAAATCTTAAAAAAAAAAAAAAAAGAAAGAAAGAAATTATACACTTTTGAGTAAGGAAAAAACACAATTTTTTAAGGAGGAAAAAGTTTTTTCTTGGATCAAAATGGAAGGAAGGAAAGAAGGAAGGAAAGAAGAAACCTAGCAAACTGTGCAGTTTTTCATAGCTAAAGGCTGCATGGTCGTTAAAAATGGATAAAGAAGGCACAACTGAGCTATGGAAATAAAGATTTAATTTGGACTCTCTTTTTCCATCTTATTTTTCCCTGAGCTAATTTCATAAATTAAAAGCTGTCAACCACACCTCAGTCAAAAAAAATATTTCAAAGTCCCCACTTCATGGGAAGAAATGTTAATATTGAGCATTTTCCCACAACTCCTCATCGAAAGTAGAATGAGTACAGATTCGTTCCAAAGGGAAAGAGTCTGGCCACTGGTGAATGCATGTGTATTTGTTGAGTGCAGAGAGCTTGACAGAGATAAAATTGGTTAATAAAAGGTTTATTTCGGCCAAGAATACCCTTAAAAGGACAAAAAAAAAAAGCCTCTTTGATTTGGTACGCACAGCCCACAGTAGAGGGCTGTACCACTCAAGAAGCAGCAGGCTGTGTGGGCAGCACAAGAAAGGCGACATCAGTCACACGCACAGGCTCCAAGGAGCCCGTGATCACTTCCAGTCTGCAGCTGCTTGTCCCTCTGCAGAGCAGCTGGACATGACAACAGGGTGGGCCCCATTAAGTCTCCTGGCTCCTCCCTCCCTTCCCCAAAAGGGCATGTGGTCAGAGTTGACAGAGAATACTCTCAGAAATGTTTCACCACTAATGATAGCAGCTCACCCTGAATGACGGGCTGCAGCAGGGCTGGGATTAGCCTGTAACCAGGGGCAGCTGGGACCACTTGGCAGGAATTGCTGCCTCCCAGGCCGCAGCCCACTGCCACCTCCGCCCTCCCCCCAACACACACAGACACACACACACACACACACACACCCCATTCCCCCAGATTCTTCCCTTGTCCTCAGTCTGGAGTTTCCACTTTTTTTTCACCTTGAATTACCTTTAACATAAAATTCTCTGAAGGAAGAAAGGCCTCAACAGTTGAGGAAAATCTCTTCAGCAGTTTCCTCTCTTGGAGGACTCACTCAGCCCTTACAAGATGGGATTGTGTCGTGATTAAAAGCTGGCTCAAATGCTGAAACCACACACCATAAGCCAAAATAGTATCAGGACAAAAGTGAGACGATGGGGTGGAGATGAGCTGGGCTCCACCACAGGCAGCCTGGCTTCGGCTCTGCCAGTGACTTCAACTTTGGCTTGATCCTGCCACCATTTTGAGGGTGAAGTCAGCAGGGGTGGGAGGCAGCAGAGGGCAGGGGAGAGGGTGGTATGCAACCCCTGAGACATAAGATAGAACAGCAAAACTCCACAACTGGTTTCAAGTTACCTAGTTACAGAGATTCAGCTCTTTTTTTTTTTTTAAGATTTTATTTATTTATTTGAGAGAAAGAGAATGAGAGAGAGCTAACATGAAGAGAGGGGGAAGGTCAGAGGGAGAAGCAGACCCCCTGCTGAGCATGGATCCTGATGTGGGACTCAATCCTGGCTCTCCAAGATCATGACCTGAGCCTAAGGCAGTTGCTCAACTAACTGAGCCACCCAGGCACAGCTCTCTCAACAGCATGCCCTTCTTGGAATGCTGGTATGTCCTTACCTAAGGTCCTCTTTCAGGACCGGAGGCCTCCCTAAAAAATCCAGTCAAGGCCAGGGCCCTGGAATTCTCTCTCCACATTCCCAGAAGCAGATCTGCTGCACGTGAAGTCCCCCAGATGGGGCTCTGGGCTGTCTCTTGGCATTCAAGCTTTGCCATTCACAGAGCTGGCCTCAGTCCTCAGCTGAGAGGCTGAGAGTGGCCTGAGAGCCACAGCCCTGGTTGCTTTGGGACATCTTGCATGAAAGTGGCTTCGTGAAAGCCACTGAATAGCATTCAATTATTTTCTGAGCACTAAGCCCTGTTCTAGGGCTAACAACAAAACAGAAAGGGTCCCTGGTGCTCCAGGTTGGCAAACACATGGAGATGTGGGTAGAGCGGTGTGCCTGGAGAGGGCATGGAAGCTCCCCACCTTTCCTCATACCTCGCCCTATGTGTGTCTTCCATCTGGTTGTTGATTCATATTCTTTATCATATCCTTTAGTAAACTGGTAAACATTTAAAGACAAAAACAAAAAGAATCCCTGAACTCAAAAAGCTTACATCTTAGTAGAAATGCACCAATCTGTAATTTTGCATCACACTCTATAATGCTGACATATGAGAGCCACTGGACCAGTGAGAGAGACTGGCTGACAACTTGGCAGTGTCACTCCAGTACAACTTTGTTGACCATCGTCACATATACAATAATTTTTTTTAAGATTTTATTTATTTATTTGACACAGAGGGAGAACAAGCACAAACAGAGGGAGCAGCAGGCAGAGGGAAAGGGAGAAGCAGGGACGCCTGGGTGGCTCAGTTGGTTGGACGACTGCCTTTGGCTCAGGTCATGATCCCGGAGACCCGGTCGAGTCCCGCATCAGGCTCCCAGCTCCACGGGGAGTCTGCTTCTACCTCTGACCTTCTCCTCGCTCATGCTCTCTCACTGCCTCTCTCTCAAATAAATAAATAAAATCTTTAAAAAAAAAAAAAAAAAAGAAAGGGAGAAGCAGGCCCCCCAATGAGCGAGCCTGATATGGGACTCGATCCCAGGACTCAGGGTTCTTAACCTGAGCTGAAGGCAAGCACTTAACTGGCTGAGCCACCCAGGAGCCCCACATACACAATAATTTACGTGGAGTAGTTGAACAAAACTTTGTTTCTTTGGTTTAAAAAGAGGCCTGCCCTAGCATTGGAAACATAAGTGAAAAGAAGAGGAACAATCCAAAAGAGTAATGGCTCAGAAGTCAGAACACAAAACTTTTTGCAAAATTAACAGTAGAATTCAAAATTTGGTGGTGGCTCAGAATTTGAGATTAGTCTATCATATCCTTCATGGGGAAATTGATTTTTTTTTAAAGATTTTATTTATTTATTTGACAGACAGAGATCACAGGTAGGCAGAGAGGCAGGCAGAGAGAGAGAGAGAAGGAAGCAGGCCCCCTGCTAAGCAGAGAGCCCAATGCGGGGCTCCATCCCAGGACCCTGGGACCATGACCTGAGCCACAGGCAGAGGCTTTAACCCACTGAGCCACCCAGGTGCCCCAGGAAATTGATTTTTTTTTTTTTTAAAGATTTTATTTATTTATTTGAGAGAGAGGCAGTGAGAGAGCATAAGCGAGGAGAAGGTCAGAGGGAGAAGCAGACTCCCGTAGAGCTGGGAGCCTGATGCGGGACTCGATCCCGGGTCTCCGGGATTATGACCTGAGCCGAAGGCAGTCGACCAACCAACTGAGCCACCCAGGCGTCCCAGGAAATTGATTTTTAAACATAGTTGGTAGCTTCATCAAAATTCAAAATTCCTGCTCTTCTAAAGACATTGTCAAGAAAACAAAAAGACAATCCAGAGACTGGGAAAAAATATTTGAAACTATTTATCTGATAAAGGACTTAAATCCAGAATATATAAGGAACTTTAAAAACTCAGTAACAAACCAATATAAAAAATAATCAAAAGATTTTAATAAACATTTCACCAGAGACAATCTAGAAATGGCAAATAAGCACAGGAAAGTTGTTCAACATCATTAGTCATTAGGGAAATATGAATTAAAATCACAATGAGATATCATCACATGCCTATTAGAATGGACACAATAAAAACAGACAAACAAAAGAACTGACAGTAGCAAGTGCTGAGGAACATGGACACAAAGCAACTGAAAGTCTCAAACACTGCTGGAGGGAATAGGATGTGGTACAGCCACTTTAGATAACAGTTTGGAGGAAAAAGAAAAGAAAAAGAAAACCATTGGCAGTTTCTCATAAAGTTAAATATGCACTTAGCATGCAAACCAGCAATCCCACTCCTAGGTATTTAACCAAAAGAAAGGGGAAAACATGTTTCCATAACCTTTAGGCAAATTTTATAGTGACTTTATTCATAATTTCCAAAACGGTTAACAACCCAAAGTCCTTCAGACTGTGGTACATCCATACAAGGGACTAGTACGTAGCAAATAAAAGCAAACAAACTACTAATACATGTAACAACATAGATTCACATCAAACACACTACACGAACCAGAAAACAGGCTCAAAAGGCTACAGTGTTTCATTCCATTTTTATAATATTTAGGACAAAGCAAGGCAAACTGTATGGAAAGAAAACAAACTGGTGTTGGCCAGTGGCTGGAGGTAGAAGGAGAGGATGACTGCAAAGAGGCACAAGGGAATTTTTCAGGAAGATAAAGCTATCTATGTCTTGAATACAGTAGTGGCTACCGGGCTTATGCTTCTGTCAAAACCCACAGAACTATACACAGCAAAGGATGAATTTTACATATAAAGTATATAAAGTACACCTCAGTAAACCTAAATAATTTTTAAACATCAATTTATATATTTCAGCCATTGCAAAAACAGTTCATCACATGAGAAAAAAAAAAAGTCTACAAAAGTTTTAAAAGACAGGTAATTTACTGTGTGAGGATATGCACACAAAAAAACCAGAAAACAAGAATCTCAGGAAGAATGTACTTTAGGCGATATTCAAGACTTTCCAAACACTCTGTATTATTAAATGTGAGGATTCTTCAAAGCTCAGGAACACATTTCTCTGAAATACTGAGAATTCCTGGTTGACTGGACACAGGGTGCTGAGCATAATTTTCTACGTTGGTAAAAGAGGACTGGGGTACAAAAGAGAGGTTTTGTGACCTCAGATTCAGGCCCATTAGTATTTGACCTCAGCACATACAAAGTTTCAGAATATAACAACTAACAGTGAGTTTTCCTCCATTTACAAAGTCAAATCAATAACAATGAAAAAGTTAAAAATCACCTAATAACCTTCAAACTCTTCTCACATTCCAATCCAGGGAACTGATATTTGCCTGGATAACTGGACCCAAGAGGGTGGCTGCCCGGCCCCTCCTCCAGGGCCTCTTAACTGGGCATTGTCTTTTAATAGCAGCATGGAAACAAAACTGAGCGAGGCTGGGCCAGTTTCCAGTAAGACAGAACCAGCAGAAAAAAACAGGCACTTAAAATAGAAGCAATGAAAAAAAAAAGGAATTGGGGATGGGAAGAGAAATGGTTTCCACCATTCAGAGATGCATCGTCAATCAAATCTGCTCCCACCTACACGTTCCTCAATCCTTCCTCTCCATCCAAATGTGGATTCAGGGGAAACTAACTAACTAACTAACTAACTAATTAAATAAATAAATAAATATAAGGAAGGGATGAAAAAGGAGAGGTGAAAAGGAAAGGCGCAATTAAGAGTTAAAATGGGACCATTCCCGTCATTCCAAGGGTAATTTACGGCTCCATTCCACACCCTATTCTAGGCTGCCAGCCTCAGGAATGACAGGAAAGGTAAAAATAAAACTGCTGCCAAGTCCATTCAACGTTTTGGAAAGACAAATGATTTACTTGTGCCCAACCTGGAGTACAGACCAATCGTCTCAACAATGGCAGCTTTAAGAGACTAAAAGATTCATCTTACACGAGAACATACGATACATTCCGATTCATCTAACCTAATTCCATGTTGTAGGTCGAGAATAACAGAAAAGAATACTCCAACACCCTCCCCAAGCTGAAAGGGAGCTGAAGTTCGGGGGAAGTATTCACTCCTCATTCTAGCCAGCTCGCTGCAGCAGTCAATGACTGATCAATGTCCCTTGGCCTCAGATGCCACGAGGACATAGGCAGCTCAAGTGGCGAGCATTGTGGGCCACCGGCCTCCACTGACACGCAGGAGGAACCTGCATGGGCGGACCCTGAAAGGGATGCAGAGCCCCACCTCGTACAGGTAAGCCAGAAAGGCGTCTCCACATTGTCCTACTCAAGTCATCTCGTTTGAGTGTCCCTTGTGCTACAACCTCAGACCAAAAAGGACGACAAGGGGACCTGACGTACTGGAGTCAAACAGTCATTCCGCTGTTATTTCTAAGTGTTCTGACCCAGCAAATCACAAAGGCAGAAATCCAGCGGAAGTGAGTTAAGCTCCAAAAAGAGTATGTTCCTTGGACATTCCTCAGAACACCCCTCTAAACTGCTCCTGAGGATAATTCAGGGTCTTTGTATATCTACTCACCTGGCAGACGCTTCTCTGGGCGCCTAAACCAAATCTTGGTCTAAATGGGCCTCATCTCCGAGGCTACAATAAGTTCCCTTACACTCTCTCACAAAGCATTCTAATTTTCCTTTTATGGCAAATAGAAGTATTACAAATACTTCTATTTGTAATTATGTATTTGTTTGTGTGTTTATTTGTTCAATGTCTATCTCCAAGAACGTCCATGAAGGCAGGCACCGTATCTCTTTTGTGTACCTTTGCATAACCAGCACCCAGCATGTGCCTGGTCCCACAAGAAGGCATGTAAAAATATTTGCTGAATGAATAAAAGAAGCAGGCTGTCAAGTTCAAAAGTACTCTTGGGCCTGTAATCTCTAGTACTGCCTATGTTCTTTGTAGCCCAGTCACTGATCACGTCCTCATCTCCCACCATCCCTTTAGAGAATGGAATTCAGCCAGGGGATGGAATCCAGGGCCTAGGAGGTAACTGAGAAGTATCAGAGCTACTGTCTTCCAGAAAGACCAGCTCTAAGCATCATGTAAAAATATTCTCTAATATCATGTCTAGAAATAAAAATCAATTCACTAGACTCATTTCATGCCCAAAAGCATATACTAAAATTGCGAGACAATCTCTAAATCCAACAAGTTTTATTTGGCATGGGTTTTCATTTGTTCTAGCTATAATTTTCAAGCATATTCTAACAGGTAAAGAGTAGGCGAGTGACTAAACATGAGAATTTAGAGAGACACCTTCTATGGTAGGCAGAATTTCTAAAATAACCCCTCCTCCCAGATACTCCACCCTAATGCCTAAAACCAGTGAATGTGACAAAATATCACACCCTTCATTATGTTATGCTATGTGGCACCGGTGAAGTTAAGAAAGGGTGCTTATACAAGCAGGCCTGATCTTATTATATAATATAAAAACAGTATGCTTTCTCTAGCAGATGTCAGAAGTGTAGAACAGAAAAGAAAATCAGAGAGACTCACTGAAAGCTCAAGGGAGTGGGGGGGCACCTATATGAGAAGGAATGCAGGTGGCTTTCCAGACCTAAGCGAGGCCCCAGTTAACAGCCAGTAAGGAAACAAGTACCTCAGTCCTACACCTGAAAGTAACTGAAGTCTACCAACCACTGGAATGAGCTTGAAGCAAAGTCTTCCTTAGATTTTCCAGATTAGAAGGCAGCAGCCCAGCCAGCCAAACTGTGCTGCTACAGAATTATGAGCTAAAAAAAATGTTATCACTTTAAGGCCCAAGTTTGTGGTGATTTATTACACAGCAATAGAAAACTGATACAACCTTTCAATACAAATAAATGTCAATTTCCACAGAAGATAATACTAACTTTCAAATATGAGTTTAGGTAATAGCCTTGGCCAAATTCTTACAGATCACCCTATTTCACTCCGACTTCAGAATGCCTTATGCAGGTGTGGTACAGCTCTATGCAATCAGGGCTCATCTCACAGCAACAGCATTTGTGATATGATATCCTTTTATGAGACAAGCATCGAAGATTCAACATTCACTTGGGAATTTCAACTATATGTAAGTTCTTAATGGGTAACATTCTTCTATGGTACAGTTCAGCTACAGGGACTTTATACATTCTTTTCCCAAGAAAGACATTGATATTTATGTATCAACTTATGTCTGATTCCAATGTCAGCCTTAAAAGTTGCAAGGATTTGAAAAGAATAGTCCATGCAAAAGGTTGAGTATGGAAATACCAGTCATGAAGAAAAAACAGATGAAACAGGAGAGAGGGAGCAGGCAGTGGGAACCCACCATGCTCTTGGCGGTTAGGCTATGCCCTGGAAAGCACAAGGCAGTCCTGATAAAAAGTCTCCCCTATACCCTGGGCCCCTAAAATCATCACTTCTCAGGAGAAGTGGCGCCAAGGAATGTAAACTAGTAGCAAGACCCACCCCGAAGTTTTGGCAAATACGGAGCAAGAACACAAGACTCTTTCAACTCAACAAATATTTATTGAGCTGCTGCTACGTGCAGCAAGGCACTATTCTAGGCTCTGCTAAGGACAGAAAGATGAATAATGCACAGATGCCTTTAACACAGTATTTGGCTGAGAGTTTGGCGCCACTCCCCCTGCACCTTCTCCCCCTCCAAAAAGAAGTGGATGGAAGAAGTCACTCCTCGGTAGTCTGTAATTCATTCTTTTCTAAGCTGAAAGCAAAACTGAATGATGTGATTTAAAAGAAATCTTTCTTACACCTTTTTTAAAAGTAATATTTTTAAAAAAGAAAAGAACAACAACAAACAAACTTGGTCTTATGCTCTCCTTCTCCTTTGCGAAATAATTATTTGCACTACATTCTACCCTGTGTTTTCACTACTTTCATTTTTGAAAAATTCTTGTCATTTTGTCATTAAAACCTTGTACCTTCAAAGGCTATTTGTCTACACAAAGTAGACCAAACCCGTTAGGCATGCTAAATAGTAAAGGCAAACAATATATTCAGACAGGGAGCAAGCGAATAAGTTCCTGTTCTCTTCACACCGCTGTTGAAGAATTTCACACTCCATTATCAAATAATCAGCGAGCCAAAGCTGACTTCAATTCATCAAGACCAAGAAAAGGCACAGCAAACACAGGTTTAAAGTGCAAAAGTCAGCCCAGAGATAGGAAACAAAAAAGGCAGCACAGAAAAGGCAAGAAGATGGTGAAAACAACTCCAAGGATATCCAGAAACAAAGAAACATAAATGGCCTGTGGAAGTTTCAAGATAGACACTATCATACCGGTATTTTAAAATAATTTAAAATTGAACATTGAGTTCAATGGCGTCGCAAGCAATACCACCTAAAATACAAACACCAAAAAGGTTGAAACTAAATGGGTGGGGGGAAAATATGCCAAGCAAAACAAAACAAAAAGAAGCTGGGACAGCTATGCTAATGTCAAACCAAATAGATTTTTTAAAATAATTTTTACAAATCAGGTGTAATTTACACAGAGTTGAATTCACCCTTTTTAGGGGTACAGTCTAACAAGCTGTAAGGAATGTCTACAATCGTGCTACCACGACAACGAAGACACAGAGCATTTCTATCACCCCCAAACATTTCTGGTGCCCTTCTGCAGTTAATCCCACCACCCACCCCCATCAATTCCTAGAAACTGCTGATTGGATTTCTATCCCTATAATTTTGCCTTTTCCAGAATGTTATATAAATGGATTCATACACAATGCAGCCTTCTGTGTCTAGGTTCCTGCACTTAGCATAATACTTCTGAGTGTCATCTATGTTGTTATAGGCTGTTCCTTTTCATCCTTCAGACCAAATAAATTCCCAAAGAGAAAGTACTAAAAAAGGAGGATCGTGAGATAAAGATAAAAAATTCAATTTGCACATAACTCATATTTCAAATTCATAGCGTGGACCCAATAAAATAATCTTGAGAAATGCATAAAGCAGAAGTTCACAGACACAATCTGGCCCCACCTATTGCTGCCCTCATCTCCTATTTTCCCACCACTCCCTCCACACCAACCACCAGACTGGCCTCCCTACCGTTGCTCCACCTCTAAAGGCCTTAACAGAAGCCATTCCTCTGCCCAAATATTCTTCCTCCCAGATATGTTCATGGTCAGCCCTCATCTTCTAATCTTTGTTGAAAGGTCATCTTCTCAATAATGCCTCTCTGACTGCCTGTTTATTCCTGAATCTTGTCGTTAAATAACACAGATAGAGATATAGATATATAGATATACAGATATATTGCATTGGTCAGATTTATTTTTTAAATAATAAAGATCAAGGGCACCTGAGTGGCTCAGTGGGTTAAGCCTCTGCCTTCGGCTCAAGTCATGATCTCAGGGTCCTGGGATCAAGCCCCATATCCAGCTCTCTGCTCGGCAGGGAGCCTGCTTCCTCCTCTCTCTCTCTACCTGGCTCTCTGCCAACTTGTGATCTCTCTCTCTCTCTCTCTCTGTCAAATAAGTAAATATTTTTTTTTATTTTAAAAAATCAGGGGCACCTGGGTGGATCAGTGGGTTAAAGCCTCTGCCTTCGGCTCAGGTCATGATCCCAGGGTCCTGGGATTGAGCCCCACATCGGGCTCTCTGCTCAGCAGGGAGCCTGCTTCCTCCTCTCTCTCTCTGCCTGCCTCTCTGCCTACTTGTGATCTCTCTCTGTCAAATACATAAATATTTTTTAAAAATTAAAAAAATAAAAATTTTTAAAATATTATAAAATAAATAAATAAAGATCAATAAAATCAGAAAAAAGAGGAACACTCTGGCATTCTGCAAGGCACAGGATGTACGTTTCCAGAAAGAACTAGTCCACAAGATTAAACCTGCAAATAGGTCAGGTGGGCCTCTGTGGCTATAATTTTGGCAGGATGCTAGAACCAGATGCCAGAATGAAATGCACTAATACCGAAAGGGAAATAAGGAAGGGAGGCACAAAGAATTTTGAGGCCAATAGCTTCACTATATATTTAATAAGTTAAGGGTATATAATAACTTCAGAACACTGACACGTGAAGCATCATGCTCTATAAACTCTGTAATTCAGTTCTGGAACTTTTCATCTAAATGCAAAACTTAAATATAGAATTGTTTCAGTGTTTGAAAGGAGTCATTCTATCAAGGCTATTGAGTACACCATCATAGAGACAGTCACTAAACTAAACCCCAAAGTTCCACCTCCACCAACCTTGGCACTCTCAAAAAGAGTCATCCAGTGCCAACAGAATCCTAAAGGAAAAGTCTAACCTCATCACGCCATACTACGCCATAAACTGGCATAAGCAACCGCCTTCCCCGCCGTCCCCATCTGTGCAAAGCATCTGCCATCGGTTCTGTTCTGCTCTTTAACCACCACAGACCCAAGCTGCCTAAGCAACCATGACTAAAAAGCCATTTCTCCAAGACCCATACTCTTTTTTTTTTTTTACCCATACTCTTTTTATTTGCTTCTCTGTAAATCCTCTCCCCTTCAACCACAATTTTCTAGAACTGAGAAATCCCAGAATCCAGATACAGACCTAATTAAAGAGACATCACTGCTGTGCCCTCACTATGGTGACCCTTATAATGGCCCCGTTGTTCAGTGTCAGAAATACATTTTGTTTTGCTCTGTATCTCTTAAAGTTTGGTTTTCATTCCTCCCCCGTGGATACACTTTCAGATTGTGACTACCTCAAGGCCACATGGCCACTAACACCAATTCCAACCATTCTGGAAGATGCCATTTTAAAGAGACAGCTTCATAAGCTCCTCCTCCCCACATTTCTTATTTCCATGAATAACATCACAAAGCGCTGAGTCCTCTATTCCTGCTCTTCAGTCTGTCTCATTAGTCAATCAACCAGTCCTGCTCGATGATGACACCTTGTAGGTATTTTTCTTGACTTCTCTCCATTCTGCCACTGCCCAAGGCCAGTCATCAACTTCTATCTCACCAGTTCCTACAACAGTCCTCCTCTTGGTCCCCGGTTCTAATATCAACCTCCACCATGGCAGACATTCTTCTATTACAATCTTGCCTGTGTGCATGGAAGGCAGCTGGAGGGGCAGTAGCAGTTTCCTGACGTCTGGATTGTAGATGCAAGGCTGTGACCTTGAAACTAAGGTTCCTCCAGCCCATACAAAGACTTCTGTAAACACCTAATTCCCCATATTAAATCCCTTCTGCTCAAAATACCTAGAGTGGTTTCTGTTTCCTGCAGTGAACCCTAAGTGATACGGCTTCAAATTTATCCATTTGATACATTTCTGGATAATTTATCACAAAAATAGCACACCACGCCCTTGCTCAAAATTCAGTGGTTCCTTAGTTCCAAAGAATAAAATCTCAAGTCCTCAGTAAAGCATAAAGGCCCTTTACGAAATGGTCTTGCCTTCTTACCCTTTCCTATAGCAGGGATCAGCAAACTGTCTGTAAAGGGTCAAAGAGCAAATATTTTAGGCTTTGCAGACCACCTGATCTCTGCCGCAGCTACATAACTCTGCCCCTTTGGAGCATAAAAGGGGCCACAGACAGTATGTAAACGAATAAGCATAGCTGTATTCAAATAAAATATTATTTACAAAAACAGGTACTCAAGAGAATTAATAAGACAAGCCACAGACCAGGGGAAAATATTTGCAAAAGACATATCTGATAAAGGACTGTCACTCAAAATATACAAAGAACTCTTACAAGTCAACAATCAGAAAAGAAACCACCCAAGTAGAAAACAGACCAAAGACCTGAACAGACACCCCACCAAAGATGATACACAGGTGACAAAAAAACCTATGAAAGGGAGAACGCTCTTGCACTGTTGGTGGGAATGCAAACTGGTGTAGCCACTCTGGAAAAGAGTACGGAGATTCCTCAAAAAGTTAAAAATAGAGCTACCGTACGATCCAGCAACTGCACTACTAGGTATTTCCCCAAAGGATACAAAATACAGATTCAAAGGGGCACATGCACCTCAATGTTCCCGATGTTTATAACAGCATTATCAATAATAGCCAAACTACAGAAAGAGCCCAAATGTCCACTGAATAATTAATGGATAAAAAAGATGGGGTATGTGTGTATGTGTGTATAAAATGGAATATCAGCCATCAAAAAGAATGAAATCTTGCCATTTGCAATGACGTGGATGGAGCCAGAGGGTATTATGCTAAGTGAAATAAGTTAAAGACAAATACCATATGATTTGACTCATATGTGGAATTGAAGAAACAAAACAAATGAATACAGTGGAAGAGTTAAAAAAGAGAGAGAAGCAAACTATAATGATAGAGAACAAATTGAGGGTTGACGGTGGGGGGGGTTAAATGGGTGATAGGTACTGAGGGCACTTGTTGTGATCAGCTCTGGGTGTTGTACGTAAGTGATGAATCACTAAATTCTACATCTGAAACCAATTTTATCATATATGTTACCTAACTATACTTAAATAAAAACTTGAAAGAAAAAAAAAGATGCTGTACATCACATGTCATCAAGAAAATGCAAATTAAAACAGCAATGAGAGGGGCGCCTGGGTGGCTCAGTGGGTTAAAGCCTCTGCCTTCGGCTCAGGTCATGATCCCGGGGTCCTGGGATCGAGCCCCGCATTAGGCTCTCTGCTCAGCGAGGAGCCTGCTTCCTCCTCTCTCTCTGCCTACCTCTCTGCCTACTTGTGATTTCTGTCTGTCAAATAAATAAAATCTTAAAAAAAAAAAAAACCAGCAATGAGATACTACTACAAATCTTTAAGAATGGCCAGAATCTAGAACACTGACAACACCAAGTATTAGTGAGGGGACGGAACTACAGGAACTCTCTTTCATTGCTGGTGGGAAGGCAATATGGTGCAACCACTTTGGAAGACAGCCTGGCAGTTTCTTTCTTTTTTTTTTTTCTTTTTAACCTGGCAGTTTCTTACAAAACGAAACATACTCTTACCATATACCCCAGCAGTCACTCTCCTTGGTACCTGAAGGAGTTGAAACATGTACACACACAAAAAACCCTGCACACAGTTGTTTAAAGCAGCTTTATTCATGGTTGTCAAAACCTGGAAAGAAGCAAGCCTGTTCTTTAGTAGGTGAATGGATGAATCAACTGTGGTACAGCCAATGGAGAATTATTCAGCGCTAAAAAGAAATATGAGCTCTCAATCCATAAAGAGACATGAAGGGAGCCTAAATGCATATTACTGAGGAAAAGAAGCCCATCTGAGCCACATACTTTGATTCCAATTACATGACATTCTAGAAAAGGCAGCTTTCGGAGGCCATAAAAGGATCAGTGGTTGCAGGAGTTGAGGGTGAGAAAAGGATGAAAAAGGTAGAGCACAGAGGATTCTTAGGGCAGTGAAATTAACCTATATGGCACTATAATGGTGGGTAAGCGTCATTTTGTAAGTTCATCACAACCCACAGAACGTACAACACTGGGAGTGACTGTAATGCCCACTACGGACTTTGGGGATAATGGTGTGTCCGTGTAGGTTCATCAACTGTTTAACAAATGGGCTATGCCAGTGTGTGATGTTGACAGAAGGCAAGACTGTGTATGTGGGAGCCGGAGGTTTATGGGAAATCTCCACTCAATTTTGCAGTAAACCTAACATTGCTCTTTAAAAAACCCCCAAAACCAAAACAAATAAACAGGTGGCATCCTAGAGCTGGTCTGTGAACCAGTTTGCTATAGCTATCTCCACAAACATCTTTCATACTGACATTAGCAAATGACTAATAGTTCCTCAAATATGCTAAGTTCTCTTTATTCTGCCTTGCCTTTGACCACGCTGTACCCTCTTCCTGGAGTGACTTTCCTTACGCTGATACCACACTGGTCTGCAAACTCCTTCCAAAATACAGCTCAAACGTGGGAGGCATATCCCCAAAACCCCCAGGTGGATTCAGGAACACTTCCCACTACCTTCCTCTCACATGTGAACTCACCACCACTACACAGTCCATTGCGCGACACTGATGGTCACCTTCGTATCTCCCACTAGATGTCCTTGATGACGGGGAGCATGGCTTTCCATCTTTTTGTCACCACAACCTAGCTCAGAGCCCAGCATTCTTGTCTCTGGAACCAATATTGCCTTCAAGTGCAGACATCTGCCTTACCTTGTCCTAGTTCCTAAAAAGTTCCCAACCAGCTTTCTGGCACACTCCACACCTCTCTAGGCTCACGGAGAAGAAATGCCCCAAAAATACCTACAAAATACATAGATCTGAAGAGATAAGTGTATAATAATGTACAGTGCAGGATTTTAATTAGTGCAAAATTAATAATGTATAAATGAATGTGTAATTAATCTCCATGATTACCTTCCAATGCCTTGCTTTGACAACGCAGTGAGGCTCCTGTCCACGGTCTCAGTCCTACTCCAAATAAACCAACTACTCAGGCAAGAGTCCCTTGCAAGCAGGGACTGAATCTTAGTTATTTCTAACGGAATAAATGAATTCCACTTATTTCTCCTGTTACTCCTTTCTCTTCCTGAGCAATCCTGAGGCTCTACCCAGATGTGAAGTAGAAGCTGTTGGGTGGGAGGCTTGCATGAAAACTGTAAAGGTGTTCAACCGTGTTTCATGCTGACCGGGTGACATCTCTAAGTAACTACAGTTTGGTCATCTCAAGTGCAGAAGAGGTGGCAGTGGCCAACGATGACTGAGAAAATGGCCCAGTGCCCAAAGGCTCAACTCCCATCCTGTCCGTGCCTCTGTCCCCATTAGCTTTGCTTCCCAAACCCCCTTGGCCCTCCCAGGACTCCCAGCAGTGTTCCCAGCAGACTCATGCCCTGTTGAGTTTATTTTTCTTTCCTTTCTGGGCTCGGCTGTCTGCAGGCACAGCTGATGAGCTATTTAGAGCTCACCAGAGACCTTGGGGCTTTGTAAGTCCCCGAGACGATAACTCTTTTAAATCTTCAGAGGTCATTAATGCCAAGGCAAGGGAGTCAATAAATTTCATATGCTTTCATCAAAGCAGGACAAAAAGGAAAAGAGGAAAGAAGAGTGGGTGAAAACTCTATCAGAAGAGGTTCTGAAACTTCTAAATGTAGAAGAATCACAGGGGAGCGTGTTAAAATGTGAGGTCTGCCCAACACTGGCCAGTACTCAAAGCTGACCATGGACATGGGCTAATTCCAGGTCTCCATCCCCTCATACCAAACACACAGAGGCGCACACCTCCCTGCACATCTGCATCTACGCTTCCACAAAACAAATGTGGACACGCACGACAAAGGAAAATTAATTGCTTAAGCTCTTTACAGCTTCTTCAACTAGATCTCTTTCAGTTTTCAGGCCCATTCATGAAATTCAACACTTCCCCTTTTTGTCTCTCCAGTTCCCTATAGAACTGTGGAAAATCTACAGGGATTCTTGACTGAGGAGCTAACTGGTCAAGTCAGAAGGCATCTCCAGCTGTGCTTGGAGGAGCAGCACGGCTCACAGACAGCCCCGAGGGTTTCAGCTGTGAGCTGGGTTTCCTTCCTCGCCCTGATTTCACAGAACGGCTGGGGAGGCGGGGAGAAAAAACTCACAGGTGACGGAGCATCAGCGAAGTACGGAGGGACTCACACATCCTGACTTTCTACTCTCCAGTCTCAAATTACACACCCATTTCTACCCAAACAGTACCTCTGGAGACAGCTGTCAGTACCGGCGCGGATCCCCTCTGCCGGGTCCTTTCCCTCCACGGACGCCCCACTGGTGCCTTCTCTCGTTCACCGTTCACTCCCTCCACTAGTCAGTCCCTGAGATGTCGTACTGAACCCTCGCACAAGGGACCACAGTCTCTCTGCAAACTCCTACTTCCACCCTTTCCTCGGTCTTTCCCCCCACACCCCCAGATTTCTTCTCCCTCTGAACTGCCTGGAATGCTCATAGTTTTATCTGCCTGTTGCACACAGATCTCATGTATCATGAAGACTGTGAACCGGCCATGGAGAGGGGAGGCCATGCTCCTGGCAAGCCGTGTGCAGTGTGCGCACGGTACCAGGCACATATCAGATCTGCAAAACCTGAATTGACTTAGGCACCGTTCCCAAAGTCAGCTCTCATTCCAGCAAAATAAAATAAACGCTTGGGGATTATTAAAGGGTGTGGTAGGTACTCCCTGTGCCAACGAGCATGCGCTCTCCCAGGGGGCTCTGTCACACACCAGGCCCGCTCCACCACTGCCCTGGAAGAAGGAACACTGGCTGAGGACGCCGGGCAGGATGACACGGACAGAATCCGGGGGCGCCACGTAATCACGCCCACTCCAGTCAAACACTAAATAGTGTCAGGCCGGGCCTCTCGGGCCACCAACACTAGTGCTGTTCGGACACATTATCTGGCAGTGGCTTCCATCTGGAACCCGTTCCCCCAACTCCCAAACTAAATTCTCAAGCCTCAGGCTGAAGTGACAGGAGCACGACCTACGAGGCCAATGTAAAGCACTGACTTCGAATCAGTGGCTACTGCTACATAGATCAACCAGGCAGAAGGAAGAGAAGTGGTCGTTACGGAGCCTGAAGAAATCCTAAGTTCTGACATCTGTCTGTCTCAACAGCAAATGACAGTGTCCCCAACCTAACACCATTGCTGCTCGGTTTTCTCAGATTGACAGAGGACACTTCTTCCTTTTTTATTATGATATAAATCATGTAAACCAAAGAATACATTAAATACATGTTCAGTTCAAAGATGAGTAGGTTGAACACTCAAGGACCCACCCCCCCGTATTCATAAGGCTGGGAAATTTCCGTGTGCTTTTCCTCGTTTTACGCACCTCCAGCCCCACAGTGATAACCAACCTACTAAATTCAAGGTCACTTATTCCCTTCCATTTTTTATGGCTTTACTGGTTATGGAGGCATCTATAAAAAATACATATGGTTTATTTTGACATTTTTAAACTTTATATAAATTACATCATACTGTGGGATTTTCCCCCCCTGCCCTGCCTCTCTTGTTCAACATTATGTTTCTGAGATTCCACTATATTGATGCAACTGCCTTTCACCCATTTTAGTATGAGATGGTACTTCACTGTAAGACTATACACAACAACTTATATTTACTTTACTCAACCAGACCCACTGACAGCATACTAATACGCTGTGTCTATAAATCAGTTTATGCCACATGATAAAATAACTAGGGATATCTCAGCCAATTATTCTTTTTTTTAAAGACTGTATTTATTTATTTACTTACTTATTTACTTATTTATTTGAGAGAGTGAGAGAACACAAACAGGGTGGGCGGCAGAGGGAGAGGGAGAACCAGGCTCCCTGCTCAGCAGGGAGCCATGCTGAGCAGGGAGCCCGATGCGGGGCTCATTCCCAGGACCCCGGGGATCATGACCCAAGATGAAGGCAGCTGCTAAATGGACTGAGCCACCCAGGCGCCCCTCACCCAATTCTTCTTAAAGAGTAAGCAAGATGCGGGACGCCTGGGTGGCTCAGCTGGTTAAACGGCTGCCTTTGGCTCAGGTCATGATCCCAGCGTCCTGGGATCGAGTCCCACATCGGGCTCCTTGCTTGGCAGGGACCCTGCTTCTCCCTCTGCCTCTGCCTGTGCTCGCTCTCTCGTGCTCTCTCTCTCTCTCTGACAAATAAATCAATAAAATCTTAAAAAAAATATATCTCTTAAAAAGAGTAAGCAAGATCCCACTGAAAGACAGAGGTTGGGGGGGGGGAAGAGTCTTATTCTGCAAGCAAATGGTCCCTTGACTGGATGACCTTGGGTAGATGAACTCCTAAATAAAACCCTTACATGGTTCCAGTTCGACAGCTTAATAAAGGAGGCGGAAGGAGAGGAAAAGATGTTTGACTTCACCATCTTCACCTTCGTGGACACGTCAAAGCATCTTTGATCAGAGTGAATAGCAACCAAGTCCAAAAAAAACCTACCCACCAGACAGCAAAGGCTAAATATTTAGTCTAGGAGGCAGCAGGCAGAAGCCCATCCTCTCTACCCGAGGAAACCAAGGACAGCAGAGGATTGTCCTTGAATCCTGAAGGTTTGATTTGTCACCCTGCTAATTACAGACCTTTATGCCAAACATCAGCCAGGCCACACTTCTCAGATTTGCAGGCGAGGAAATGGGTACGAAGGAGAGTCTCCAGAGCAAAGGCAGCCCCTGCCACTATCCCTGAGCACTCCCAGTGTGCAAGACCCTCACTCAGCCTGACACGGCTCATCTCAGTTAATTCTGACAACGAACCCATGAGGCAGGTGATATGCCCATTTTGCATCTGAAAAAACTGAGGTGCCAAGAGGTTTAATGACTTATCCAATATCACACGCAAGTAAATGACAGGCCAAGACTCAATCTACTTTTTCTGCTAGTAAAGCCCCATACCCTGATCCAGCCAACTACCCTACTACCACCTGTTTGTGCACGCACACTCGTCTTCTTCAGTGCAGCGGCGACAGGGGAAACAGTTCTTAGGGACAGAGAAGACACTGCCTGCAGGTGAGCCTCTCAAAAGTGTCTGCTACTGAATGGCAGCAGGCTCCATGTGAATAAACACTTGGATGGCAAAGGCCTGTGAAAGCTCAGCAGCCATGCGTGGAAAATGCTACGGGAGCGAAGCAGACCAGGGCGAGCTCCCATGGCACTCAAACTACTTGGAGGGCACACTGCCCACCCATAGTTAATTAGCATCGAATGTCTACTGTGGCTTATGAGAAAAGGTGCATCCAATTCTCTGCTGAAGTCTGGTTGCTGCTTTATAAGACAACAACCCTCAACACCAAACAACAAAGAAGGGCTCCTAGGACATGTGAGTTTCAAGATCTACTCACTAGAGAACTTCAGAGAGCAATAAATAGGTCAAGAACTTAATTCCAAAGTTGTTAAGGGTTGGACCCTGCCTTCCAGCCCCCAAATAAGTGACATCAGTTGCATATGACACAAAACTTTCCAAGTCAGCTCAAAGACCAAGATGGCAGCTGCTAGGGCCAAAGCTAAGAAGGCATCATTCTCAGAGAGTGAAACGCTGAGGTGTTCTTCTCCGCCAGCTACTCACCACCAAAGAGATTCTGTTTTCTCCAGCTCGAGGTGTCCCTCATGCCTCTCTTGACACAACATTTGCCAATCATATCAATGGTCCTTACCCTGTGAGACTTGACTATTTATCCCAACTTATAACTCATCTAGCAAGCCAAGGAAAAGAGTGAATGGTCTTCAGGGTGTGAAACAACACCTTTGCACAGGCTTGGGGAAAAGAGAACAGGGAAATGGCACCTGGGCTTCTACTGACGCTACACACAAAAGATCCAAACATGCAACCCTCTCAACACCTCCCTGGCCAACCCTTAAAACCACTGAATCCAGAGACAGCTGATGGCTGTCATTACAGGGATCTTTCAAGATGCTGTGGGTAGGGGCACCTGGGTGGCTCAGTGGGTTAAAGCCTCTGCTTTTGGCTCAGGTCATGATCCCAGGGTCCTGGGATCGAGCCCCACATCGGGCTCTCTGCTCAGCAGGGAGCCTGCTTCCCTTCCCCTCTCTCTGCCTGCCTCTCTGCCTACTTGTAATCTCTGTCTGTCAAATAAATAAAATCTTAAAAAAAAAAAAAAAAGAAAGAAAAAAAGATGCTGTGGGTACTGGCTGAAGTCATACTGTGTTTCTCAAAGCATTACTCCCACTCCCTCCCTGGGATTTGTTCAGGAAGCCTAATTTTACTAGTTTTTTCACCTACTCTCTGCAGATAGTAATGATTTACAAACTACACTCATAAGATTCTTTTCCCTAACATTTCCTTAAAACGTCTGGAGATTTTGTACACCATGATAAAAAAATAAAATAAAATAAATAAATGATTTTTTAAAAGTCCCCAACTCCATCCTCTCCATCTCTCTAACATACCTGGGAATTCAGGTGGCGTGGAAGTGAATTTGCACTGTTAACCCACAAATAAGATGGGTATGTCAATAAATAAAATTTAAGTCATTCCTCATAGCTATAATAACTATAACATAACTCAGACTCCAAAAGCAGGCGGGAATCACGGATCACCCCCAGAAATAGAAATGCACAACAGAAAATCTCACATACAAAGAACCATTGCTCTAAGCATTTCTGTGTGTATCCCAAAAGGATAACTGTGGTCGTTGCCCCCGTAACATAAAACACCAGTTAAGTTCTGTTTGACAGTCTCTCTTACCCAAATAACCAGCTTAGCCAGTTCTGATCGCTGACAAGGAACCCCTGACCCTCCCGAGAATCCTGGATTCTGTACTCCCCTCTGGACCTCCTTAACACAGTGAGTCAGTTGGAAATTTCCAATAGTTTCTAACATTGCTCCCCGCCACCTCCCAACAGGTTTTCAGTAGCTCTGAGCGCCTCCCCAGGTCCTCCTCATCCACAAGGGGGCGCTCTTACCGCGATCTCCCACCAAAGCAGTTTGTGCTGGGGGGCTGGTGCCGGTTCTCTGGAGCAACAGTGGTCCCGCTGGATTCTCTCGAGGGTGGCTGGGATCCTAAACAGGAGACCCATCACAAGAAAAGACAGAAACATTGAGAAGCTCAACCTCTGTTTGAGATGTGGCTCAGAAACAAAGTCCAGTTCTTGCATCCAAGTGCCCCACCACATGGGACCCTGGCAATCTAGCCAGCTGTGGCCTCCAGCAGGAACAGGAATAGGGACAGCCAGATGGGATTCGAGCAAGGCCCCAGAGCAGAGGCGCTCAAACCTGGGAAACAGCTCTTCTTCTCCAAGACCTTCAAGAACATCTGAGGCACTTACAAGCAACTTGCCTTGTGCATTTAATAAACTTCAGCCGCATCATAGGAGACAGAGAGCAGATGCTGACCAGGCAAAGTAGGGGCAAGCAGTGGGAGCATTTGTCTGTATGGCAACCAGAAAGCTTTTTAAAAATCCAAAGCCAATTCAATTCAAATCAAATCATGACACTCTTTTGCTCAAGACTCCTCAACAGCTTTCTGCTTCTTAGATGAGGTCCAAAATCCTCACCAAGGTGATCTGAACTGACCTGCTCTTATGGGCTCACCTGCTACCACTCTCCTTCTTGCTCTCCCTGGTCCAGCCACCTGGACCACCTCTGCTTCCACCTCAGGCCAAGCTTACTCCCACCTCAAGGCCTTTGCACAGGGGATTCCTCTACCTCTTATTCAGCTACCCCATTCCCACACCTCCATCTTGGCCTGTCTAAACTCTTCAACTCCAGTGGGTCTCAGCTCCCTCAAAGAAATCTTTCCTGGCCCCCAATTTAAGTGAGATCCCCCTAAAGTATGAGAATCTCATACCACCTGGTACTTTCACTTCATAGCTTTTGTCATGATTACAATTACATCATTATTTCTTCAATTACCTGTTTCATGTCTAACATCCCTGCACCCACCAAGTAAATCATGAGCTCCTAGGAGTAGAGATCATATGAATTTGCCCCTGCCATCTGGCCAGCACCTGGTCTAAGATTTAGTACATACCAGGTGCTCAATTACAGAAATATGTGCAGAATGAGTTAATAATGCATGTTTCCTCCATGCACCTACAGTACCCGAAGCATCACTCCATCCAGGGAGGATTCTCCAGTCAAGGCCCATCCAATCACTAAGATTCTACCCAAATGCCCTTAAATTAGAATTCAAATTTCACTCCCTTGAAGCTCCAGAAAGGCTGTTTAGGGCTTGGAAAGTGCTATAGTTACCTCACATTTAACAAGAAAAATTGTGGAGAAACCCAACCCATCTCAGACCTCAGACTTCATGAAATAATTTCCTGCTAGATCCAAAGGTGACTAATTTCAGACTAGATCAAAAGAAACAAACTGCCCTCATTCAGGACAGAGTGGGAGATACTCCAATTTCCCTGCTTCTGCCTGTATTTTGCTAGTGTGAATCTCTAAGACACACAGCTCCCTTTCCCAACCAATACCGTCATGTAAAAGTCACCTCCAAGATCCCCCAGGAAGTGTAACTGTACTGGGAGGAAAAAATGGGCCCAAGTAACGTTTAATAAAGACACTTTATGTTCCAGAGCCCATGTGGGATGAAAAGATATTTTCTCCGCCCTCAAAGCAAAACAACAACACACTTGACATTTATTTTGGTCCTTTATCAGAAAGCTGCCCTTAAAAAACCATGTCACAGTTTTGATCGTGCTAAGATTGTTAGGATTCAGGACTAGCTACAGGCCAGGGCTGAGTGGGACCCAAAGGCAGGTACCTGGCGAGAACCAAGCCCCAGGCACCCCCCCCCACCCCAGCCCTGCCCCACCCCATCCCGGCACAGCTCCGGGGAGCAGGGCGGCACTCACCATCTGTCACGGCGCTGCCATTAGGCACACTTCCCAGATCAACAGTTGGCCCGTCCAGGAAAATTGTCAGCTCACCACCCGAGACAACACCGCCTTTGTTCTCCGTCTGCAGGTTCAGGGTCAGCTGCGTGTTCTCCACTGTTGAACACGAAAAGCAACAGGGATGGACTAAACCAAATGCACCCCAAGTTAAGATTCTGTAAGTTCTCTCCCCTCATTTAACCTACTCTGGCACCCCTGGCAATATTTTTCTGTCACTTCGAATCTGTCTTGTGGCATGGAAAGAGGAATGGGAAGGAACAGGTCTCATTGTCATCACTGTTGTATTAGACTGCGGGGAGAGGCTGGACTCTTGTTCTTCTAAACATGTTGTATCTTTATAATTTCAATGTGACTGATTGGTTTGGTTATACTTACAGGACTGTGATAAAAGTCCAGAGATATTGATGGCATATAGAGGAAGCAGTGAGAAGCAGCATCCCCGTACCCATATAAAGAATGGTGGCAAAAAAGAAGAGAAACAGGTCAGGAGACCCTGAGGAAATGTCATCAGGAGTCATCTCTAGATGAGAGTAAATAATAATATTATTTAATAATATTAAAGGGGCTTCTCAGATAATCTGTATTTTTAAAATATTGTTTTAAATTTTCACTTCTGAAGATGTTTCACTTAGAAATAAGGAAAAATGTTGGGGAGGTGAACCATGAGAGACTATGAACTCTGAAAAACAACCTGAGGAGTTTTGAAGGGGCGGGGGTGGGAGGTCGGGGGAGCCAGGTGGTGGGTATTATGGAGGGCACGTATTGCATGGAGCACCGGGTGTGGTGTAAAAACAATGAATACTGTTACGCTGAAAAGCAATTTAAAAAAAAAAAAAGAAAGAAGGAAAAATGTTTAAGCTACAGAAGTTCAACAAAGGTAAGTCAGCCCCACAACAGTCACACGGGCCTGGGTTAGTCCCTGAGGAGAAAGCAGTCGACAGTGGCTCTGTGAGGAGTAAGAAGGCACCTCGCTGTCACCTGGCCCCTAGAACACCAGGCAGTCAAGTCCTGTGGGTGAGCAAGAAGAGTTGGGAAACCACAGCAGAAAAACAGAACAAACTGACCCGAGGCAGAAGCCCCAAGCCCTCCATGGTCTGGAAACTGCTGCACCCCACCAAGCTTGGCCACACGGAACAGCTTCCACCCAGTTACTGCTCAGGAGCTAAAACCTCCAGTTCAGGGTCATTAGGTAATGACCGAGAGAACTGCATTTATGAGGATTTCCAAAGGGCACGTGGTTGTTCCATGCCTTCCCACACCTTACAGAGCCAGGCTAGGAGAGCACCACATATTCCAAACTCCCTCCCCACCCACCACCCATGAAACCACCTGCTCTACTCTCTCTCTTAATTGCTACTCTATTATTATAAGCTATCTCACTGGTTTTCCATCACGAAGCAGCATATCCATAAAAAAAGTCTCTTTTAGGTACTTTCTAGAAACAACCTCCCCCAACTAAAAAATCGAGCCCCAAATCTAAGATACAAACACAATCCTTTAAGAACTAAGGAAAAGTCTGGATCAATTCAAGGATCTACTATAAGAATGTGGAAACCAGTTACCTTTGCCTGTTCAAGTTCTCCAAAGTATTCTCTACCTTCCCTCACTCTCTCTTGCCTGTAATGGATCTCTCCAAGTCCTTTTGAGCCTGGTTGCTACTTTCCGTCAGTTTCACTCAGGGGCTTGGTGAGCCCCAAATATTTCTATAAAGTAATACCTGTAATCTGAAAACAAGTTCCTTCAAAAGTCTAGCTGTTGGGAAAGAACTGAGGCCTTTCGACCACCAGCACCCCTTTGCCAGCCTTGCAAATGAGCCACCCAGAAAGGAGGGCCTCCAGCCCCAGTCAAGCCTTCAGACAACTGTGGTCCAGCCACCATATGGACTACAACCTCATGAGAGATCCCAGGCCAGATCTCCCAGCTAAGCCACTCACAAATCCTGACCCACTGAAAGCCGCAGATAATAAATACTTATTATTATTGCTTAAAACAGAAGTCAAGGGGTGTCTCCCTACTGTATTATGCAGGGATCCAGGGCCTAAGTCCCTAGCAGGTAGTACAGCACAGAAGTTCAGGATGGGCACCAGCCAGGCAGACTGGGTTCAAATCTCAGTTCCTCTACTTAGTAGCTATAGCATTATGCAAATTATTTAACACGAGCCTCAGTCTCCTCACCTGGAAAATAGGAATAGCAAGAGCACATTTACTAGGGCCCCGCAGGCTCCTAATAGCCTGTCATTTTTATTATCTCCCTGTTGACTTTCCTGTCTTCAAGCTGAAGAGTCCCAATTTCTCTTGGTCTAACTTGTTCACTGCGAAGGTGTACTTCTCTGGACCTTTTGGAGACTTTTCCAGGTTGTAGCAACAAACTTCAAAAAAGTCTTCCAAGGTGAGCTACCTAGCCATCCCAAGGACCAATCACCTTCTCATCTTGTTTCTAGGACACTTCCGAAAGATGCCCTGCCTTCTGAACTCAGACATGTGCTGGGATGAGCATTCCAAAAGGGCTCCTTGATTTTCTCAGTATCTCAAAGACCATTATTTTACAAATGGAGTGTGGGCATGGCTTTCCCTCCTTTCTGGAGGGATGATATTGGTCAAAGGGAAGCTAGGGGAGCCCCAGGCTTCTTGTTGCTTATTTCAAACTCCTGAAAGTCATACTGCCGTGGTCCTCTGACAGAAGCCACAGGCATAACTTGAATTTTTCTCTACATGGTCTCATCTAAAGGTTGCAACTTAGCTCTTCTCTCTACCCATTAGTCACGTCCAGTAGTCATTATATACTTGTAGGCTCAGAAGTGACCTTGCAATGCCTTGAGATACATTTTACCTTCCAAAAAACTTAGGGAGGAGGGACATCTTTCCTCTTTGAACAAAACTTTTCAGACCATAATTCCTCCTTTGTTCTATTTACTAAAAAAAAGAGAGTCAGAGAGACCTCTGACCATCGCCGTCCTCACCAAGTGATCAAATGAAGCATTCCTAAGAGCGAGACAACCTCACACACACACACACACACACACACACACACACACACACACACACACTTCCTGATGTGATGCAGCATGAGGTACACAACATCACTTTTAAAGTCTTCTCGCTAAAAGCACTGAGCCTGAATTCAATTAAGCCACTCAATCTCCTTCCCGACATACAAGAAATAAGGCAACAGAGAAATAAATTCAACAATGCCACGAGGAAGCAATCAGACAAATCCAGAATATGAGACATCTATACAATAACTGTCCCGGGCTCTTCAAAAAGACAATGTCATTAAATACATTTCTTTTCTGAAGAAAGTGGGACAAGGAGGAGACTCTTCTAGATCCGAACAAACATAACCACCAAATGCCATGCAATGTTTTATTAAACATTAGTTTGAAAAAAATATTCTTGGGGTGGGGTGCCTGAGTGACATAGTCAGTTGAGTGTCCGACTCTTGGTTTTAGCTTAGGTTGTAATCTCAGGGTCATGAGATCGAGCCCAGTCTCCGGCTCCATGCTCAGCACAGAGTCTGCTTAAGACTCTCTCCCTCTCTCCACCCCTTCCCCCCCAACTCTCTCTCCTCTCAAATAAATAAAATCTTAAAAAAATATATTCTTGGGGCAAGTGGAGAAATTTACATCCAGACTGACTGGATATTAAATGTTGTCTGAAAGGACTGTTAATCTTCTTAGGTTCAGTAAGAACATATGGTTTTACATATGAATGTTCCTAGTCCTGAGAGATGCAAGAAGATTATGATGGTATCTACAACTACCGAATGGTTCTTATAGGAGAATAATCTGCATTTCTGGGGAAGGAAGTGTCACGATAGCTGCAATTTACCTTCACCTGGTTCAGGGGGGAAATGCACATGCCCACAGGGCTCACACATACAGATAAAACAAATGCAACAAAATGGTAACAAGTGTTGGGTCAAGGTGGAGGGCGTCTGGGTGTTCACTGTATTCTTCTTTCCATTCTCTGTTCGAAAATTTCAAATACAAAGTTGGAAAAGGGTTTGGGGGTTTTTTGGGGTTTTTTAAAGATTTTATTTATTTATTTGACAGACAGAGATCACAAGTAGGCAGAGAGGCAGGCAGAGAGAGAGGAGGAAGCCCCCTGCTGAGCAGAGAGCCCGATGTGGGGCTCGATCCCAGGACCCTGGGATCACGACCTGAGCCGAAAGCAGAGGCTTTAACCCACTGAGCCACCCAGGCTCCCCGGAAAAGGTTTTTTTTTAACTGGCAAGGCTATTAAAAAATTAAACCTCTGAGAACAGAACACCCCATTATTATCTTTGAAAAAAATACCTGAGCCAGGGGAGCCCTAAAATGCATAATGGGACTAAAGAAACCATTAGCTAACTGAGTGACAGACTTGAGCGTACAGGGGAGGCTGAAAGGAGTAAGTGTGGCTGGAAAACATACACTGGAAGCTTAGTTATAAATAGCAGCCTTAGCCACTTCGCCTCTGGGGCCCTCGGGTTTCACTACAGCCACGCGGACTACTCTACAAAGGGCCTTTCTCTTGCAGCAGGTCTTCCTACTGCCTTATGAGGCACTGCTCAAACACCAAGAAATCGCTGAAAAAAGGGGCACACGGTAAGTCGACTGCCATAAACCAGAATGAGAATGTGCCCAGGAAGTGCACCAGTCACTCTCGGCCTCGTCATCCCTACCCCCCCTCACCCCCCGCTTTGGTCATGCTGTCCATGTGTGTGTAGAGAGCACCTACTAGTTGAGTCACTGAGATTTTTTTTTTAAGATTTTATTTATTTATTTATTTATTTGACAGAGAGAGTACAAGTATACAGAGCAGCAGGCAGGGGGAGAGGGAGAAGCAGACTCCCCGCTGAGCAGGGAGCCTAATGCGGGACTAGATCCTCCTGGGATCATGACCTGAGCGGAAGGCCGCTGCTTAACCAACTGAGCCACCCAGGTGCCCCGGGTCACTGAGATTTAACAGCAACCCAACAGACAAGAATCGTGTGCCTGGGTGTTTCTATTCTAGTTGGGGAAAACAGACAATTAGCAATTTTTTTAAAGGCAACTGCATCATCTGTTTGAAGGTGGCAAGGGCAGGAGAAACCAATGCACAGAGGAAAGAAGAGGGTGAGCGCTAGAGATGGCAGGAGGATTTGCCCTTGTGAGAAAGGGTTGCTGGGGAGGTGACAACTGAGCAGAGACTGAAAGGAGGAGGAGCCAGGGGAAGCCGGGTAGGTGTCCGGAGGAAGAATATACGAGGCAGAGAGAAAAGGAAGCACAGAGGCCCCACACAGGAGCAGGCCTAGCGTGTCTGAGGAATGGCAGGGAGGCTGGCATGGCTGGAGTGGGTGAGGGACGACATGAGCAGATGAGGACAGGAGATAGGTCCCCAGAACCCACAAGGAAAGCCTTGGAAGCTCCCGTAAGATCTCTGGCATTTCCTCTGCGTGAGACTGGGAGCCACTGGGGGGCTGTGAGCAAGGAAGGGCCAGGAGTGGCGCTGTAGTGGAATCCCTCGGGCTGCGGGAGGAGCAAGGGCTGAGGCAGACGAGACGTGGGAGGAAGTCAGTGCGATATTCCAGGCAGGAGCAGCTGGTGGCTTGGGCCAAGACGATGGCAAGGTCTTCTAGGAACACAGTGCTTAAGGAAGACTCTACCTTGGCTTCCTCCCTAGCATGTGTTAGGAAAGACCCATGATTCCCCAAGCACATGGGCCTACCAGTCTCTTAGAGTCTTGGGGCAAAGGACAGGCAGGTGCTACAGAAAGCGCCAACTTAGAGCATGGCTCGAGGAAGTCTGATTCAATTATAAGCAGATGGAACATACATAATGAAAATATCCCGCTGGCAAGAGGCTTGCGTTCTCTGAGAAAGCCAAAGGCCTGAGCTCATGCTAACTTCATCAATCAACAAATGTATTTTGGTTACGGGATTGTGCCCTTCTGTTCTACATACTATCTGGTTAGCCAGGCCTTATAATGCTACATCATGAAGATCAAGACAGCAGTAGAGCTAACTATCAGAACCTAGGGAAAGAATCTGGAAAATGTCAAAGACCATGCCAGGAGAACCCTTCAAATGCTGGCATACCAAGTGAGACCAGCAAACATCCAGGTGCCTCCAAATAGAGGCACACGCCAACTCGTCAAAAAGGAAAAGAGGGGCGCCTGGGTGGCTCAGTGGGTTAAAGCCTCTGCCTTCGGCTCAGGTCATGATCCCAGGGTCCTGGGATCGAGCCCCGCGTCGGGCTCTCTGCTCGGCAGGGAACCTGCTTCCTCCTCTCTCTCTCTGCCTGCCTCTCTGCCTACTTGTGATCTCTGTCTGTCAAATAAATAAATAAAATCTTTAAAAAAAAAAAAAAAAAACGAAAAGAGAACCCGATCAGATCAAGTCTCTTGATCTACCTTTGAGCTTACAGGAGACATGGAGGGACAGGGGAACAACAGCAAGATCCAAAAGGTGGGAAAGTACAGGACAAGCTGTCCAGTTCTTGCAACACTGAACCGGTGTGGGTAAAAAGGAGGAGAACGTATCGGTTAAAAGAGACTGAAGAGGGACGCCTGAGGGGCTCAGTTGGTTAGGCCACTGCCTTCAGCTCAGGTCATGATCCCAGGGTCCTGGGATCGAGTCCCGCATCAGGCTCCTTGCTCAGCAGGGAGCCTGCTTCTCTCTCTGCCTCTGCCTGCCGCTCTGCCTGCTTGTGTTCTCCCTCCCTCTCTCTCTCTCTCTGACAAATAAATAAAATCTTTAAAAAAAAAAAAAAGAGACTGAAGAGACATATCAGCGCCGTTTGGATCCTGATTCGAACAAAGCGAACAAACGGATGTTAGAAACTTTAATACAACTAGGGGATGTAAAACTGACCTAGTTGATAATACTTAAATAACCTACCATTATGCTTTTTAGGAATGAAATTGGTTTTATGGTTATGGGAGCCCTTCTCTTTTAGAGCTCCCTACTAAAATATCTGTGGATGAAATACACCTGGGCTTTAAGGAAAAATGACCCAGGGGACACCTGGGTGGTTCAGTCCATTAAGCACAGACTCTTGATTTCTGCTCACCTCATGATCTCAGGGTGATGAAATGAGCTCGGGCAAGGGCTCTGGTCTGGGGAGGCGGGGGAGCTGGGTCTGCTTGAGATTCTCTCTCCTTCTACCTCTGCCCCACCCCAGCTTGCAGGCACGTGCTCTCTCACTCTCAAAAAAATAAATGGGAAAACAAAAAACAAAAAACCCTAACCCAGTAGGGGGTGGAGTAAGAAGATGAAACAGGAATGGCCACTGTCGATGGCTGTGGAGCCGCATGACAGACACTCATGGACTCTTCTTTCCACTTTCATGAATGCATGACATTTTCTATAATAGCTTCCCCCGCCCCAAAGCCAGCATACCTAAGGCACAAACAGTGACTGGAATCAACTAAAAATAAGAATTCGACATTACATATACAGTCTGAAATACAAAAAGGTAGGGGCTCCACAATCAAGCTGCTTCCGACGGAACTCCTATTCTCATTTTTCCTTACTTCAAAGCCTCAGATTTGCAAGTGGCTTAAAGTTAATCATTTCCTATTGGGAAGAGCGGTTACGTGCAATAAAGATGAGTAATATTTTTCTAAGAGTTACTTTTTCCCCTTTCTTGACTTGGACTTTTTAACATTTTTTTTGCATATGGTATTAATAAGTATAGATAAATAGGGCATGGAAGTTGCCTTCCTTATTCCAACAAAAGAGAAAATGAGGTAAACCAGAACTGCCAAACTATGCCACTAGTAATGGGATTCAGTTACGAAATCCAGAACTCCTGCCTGGACAGCTTCACTGCAGTGTGTGAGAAAGAATGTTCGACTTTAGAATCTTCTATCATCACTGCCCCTCCCACTCACACAGCGTGACAATGTATATGCATGTACACACATATCTTTTATTTATTTTTTTTTTTGAAAGATTTTATTTATTTATTTGAGAGAGAGGCAGTGAGAGAGCATGAGCGAGGAGAAGGTCAGAGGGAGAAGCAGACTCCCCGTGGAGCTGGGAGCCTGATGCGGGACTCGATCCCGGGTCTCCGGGATCATGACCTGAGCCGAAGGCAGTCGTCCAACCAACTGAGCCACCCAGGCGTCCCACACACATATCTTTTAAAAGGAAAGATCTTGGGGTGCCTGGGTGGCTCAGTCCATTAAACGTCCCACTCCTGATTTCAGCTCAGGTCTTGATCTCAGCGTCGTCAGATCAAGCACCATGTTGGGCTCCATGCTGGGTGTGGAGCCTACTTTTAAAAAAAAGAAAGATCTGGGGCACCTGGGTGGCTCAGTGGGTTAAAGCCTCTGCCTTCAGCTCAGGTCATGATCCCAGAGTCCTGGGATCGAGCCCCGAATCAGGCTCTCTGCTCAGCAGGGAGCCTGCTTCCTCCTCTCTCTCTGCCTACTTGTGATCTCTGTCTGTCAAATAAATAAATAAAATATTTAAAAAATAAAAAAAAGAAAGAAAGATCTTATTTTTTTTTCTTCCTCACTCAGAATACAAATGTAAAGATTTACCAGGAAATGTGAGAAAAACAAAACAGGACACAAATATAGGATACTTTTAAGGGACACTAAGTACTCTCAGGTCAAGTGTCTCAGAAGCCCAATGAAGATGTGATTGATCTGGCCTTAACGGAGCTGCTCAGTGGAACAAACAAACCTTCTTCCTGCCTCCCTCTGCCCTCAGTCCCACAGGCCCATCAAAAGAAAGTGAAAATAAGCAGGGCATTCATTAACAGGTCAGTGTTCTTTCTACACAGAGCTGTGAAACACTGGTGCACAGAGGAACGGAACCGGAGGAAATTCCAGAAGGGCAGAGAGTAAATAGTCTCCTTTCCATTCCCCAGCTCCCTATAACTCAGACACACACAGGCTGGAGTGTACCCCAGGTTTAAAGAGAACATTCTTTCACATTCCCTTTGCAGTAAAGGAAGCCAGAGGCTTCCAGGATTTACTGTTACGATGTCTCTTTGGCTTCCAAACTTACCCAGAGCCTAACAAGAGAAAGTCTTTTCTAGCAAGCCACCATCAGATTATAAACATTGGAATTCTTGTTGGGGTACCAGTGTTGACTTGGCTTCATCCCATCTCCCCTCAGTCCCCATCACTGACAATTTGGCAGGCTCTTCCTAGAATACAAGGTGCAAAGAAGAGTCTACTCTGGTCTTGAAGCCTCTTCTGTATGGTGCTGCTGGGAGTCCCTCAATGGTCCCTAAATCAAAGTTTTGGTCTATGGGTTGCATTAACTCCACTAAAAATGAAAATAGCTTCATTTTACAAAGTCAGGTTGTAAACTTTCATATTCTCTCTCTCGTTCTTATTCATTCATTCAAGAAGCATTTTCTGGGCCTCCACTATCCGTCTGACACTGGGTGAGAGGCTGGGTTATGATGAAGAATGAAAATAGACTAAGTCTCTGCACTGAGGAACCTCACAAATCACTTGAGAGAAAAGGAACTAAATAATCTCACAAAGCATGTAAAACTGCAACTGTATTAACAGATTTCATGGAAGACCTCTATGGTCTCATGAGCACTGGATAGCTGGTCTCATCAATGCATCAGTGAAAATTTCCTAAGGAACTGACAACTCAACTGTCCTCTGAAGTTTCAGGCATTAGAGCACATTGAAGGGTGGGATAGAATACAGAGGAAGACCAAGTGAGGCAGAGGAAATACCATGTGCAAAGGCCTTGTGGCACAAATGCACTCAAGAAACTGAACACAGGGGCGCCTGGGTGGCTCAGTGGGTTAAAGGAAAATCAGAAAGGACTCCTGAGAAAGCAGGAAACACGGGCTCCAAAGCATGGATGGAGAGTCCACCCTTAGAAAGAGGAAGAGGGAGACGCCTGGGTGGCTCGGTTGGTTGAGCGGCTGCCTTCGGCTCGGGTCATGATCCCGGTGTCCTGGGATCGAGTCCCGCATCGGGCTCCTTGCTCGGCAGGGAGCCTGCTTCTCCCTCTGCCTCTGCCTGCCACTCTGTCTGCCTGTGCTCGCTCTCTCTCTCTCCTTCTCTCTCTGCCAAATAAATAAATTTTTAAAAATTAAAAAAAAAAAAAGAGGAAGAGGGACACCTCCTCTCCTACCAGAGGAAAGAGGGAGGAGGAATTAGGCATGTGCATCCTCATTTTAGTACATGACAGATTTTGTTAATCATCATCATCCTTATTTCTCTTGACTCAAATCAAAAGCCAAAGCCCATGCAGAAACAGACATTTTTTCTTCACTTACAAGAAAAAAAAAGTACACAGGCATATACTTTTCAGAACTGGCCCCTCATCACAGTCATCCATCGAGAAAGGTACATTAGAGACAAAGTCTCTCTTGAACCGACGAAGGTCCTTATAACACAGGATACAAAAGGCCTCATCTTGGTAAATCTCACTGTCAAGCTGTAGCATACTTTTTCATTTTTCAAGCAATTCTGGGGGAATAAATACAGATCTGGGAAAGTCAGGTTTTCAAAATAAACTATCAGTCCATCTGAGTTACTGCTGCCTCGTCATTAGAGCTCCTTGTCCCTGACGGGAAGGAAAGTCCTTGTCACCCATGAAAGTAATTCCTAGATTCCTATACCACAGCCCCTTAACAGCTCATCCATTCTCTGTGCCCTCAGGGAAACTCAGCAACACACCACGTCTCCTGGGTGGCATAGGATCAAAGCCATGTTTATAAACATGGCAGGGGAAGGCTTTCAATGAACAAACTTCTCCTTTTCAATGGTCTTTAAATATAAAATGTAGGAGCCCAGCTAGAAGAGAACTTTCACCATTAAGATTCTGCTTTTAAAAAGTCAGCAGTTATAAACTAAAGACTAAGGATATAATGTACAACATGATGATTACAGTTAACACCGATCTATTCGAGAAAGTAAAAATTCTCATCGCAAGAAGAAAAACACATTTTCTTTTTTCTTTCTGAATCTGTTTGAGGTGAGAAACATTAGCTAAACTTGTGGTAATCATTCCGCACACACACGCAAAAATCTCCTTTGTAAGCAACTGCTTTTTAAAAATTAGGATGTCAGACAAGTGAAATGCTATGCCACAATGAAAGTACGGGTTAATGATTATGAAGAGTATATAAGAATATAAAACATTATTCACACTGCATTGAGTTAAAAAAAAGAACATGAAGTTATAGAATGTACTCTATTACTAAAAAATCCTATAAAAATAAATATGTAAAGGGACAAAGAAATAAATGAACCAGGGAAAAACAGTAAGTTGTGTTTGAAGAGTAAGATTATGAAACAAAGGTTTTATTTTTGAAATTTCCATTATCTGCATAGTGGACAAATTTTTTTTCTATCAGTTAGACAGAAATCTATCAGCTAGAAATGCCTACCAGTTAGACATGTACATGGAAGTGTTTACACATGAAATGACAGGATGCCTACGATTTGCTTTCCAACACTCCCCCAAAAAAGTTGGGTCTGGAGGCAAAAGACAACCTGACACGTGCTGATCCTTCTTAAAAGTGGGTAACAAGTATGGGATGGTTCATTACACTGCTCTACATTAATTTATGTTTGATACTTTCCATAATAAAAAGTTTTTTTAAATGTCCCACTTATGCTATAAAATATTGCCTTCACAATAAATAATATGAACTTAAAAAATAAAAAACAACAGCAGGCTTATTATGAAAAACTGAAATGGGGCCCCCGGGTGGCAGTCAGTTGAGCATCTGACTCTTGGTTTTGGCTCCGGTCATGATCTCAGGGTTAGGAGATCGGGCTCTGCACTGGGCCCTACACTCAGTGCAGAGTCTGCTTGAGATTCTCTCTCCCTCTGCCTCTGTCCCTCCCACTCACGCTCTCTCTCTAAAATAAATAAGTCTTTAAAAAAAATTAAAATAATATGCAAATGCAAAGTATGACACCTGCGCCATAAAAACACACATTCCAAATCCCTTCCCCAGGATATAACTCACAGTTGTCGACTTTGTTTGAAGTCATTGTACTTGCCAGCAGTAACACAAATACACATAGATAAACTACACATGCAAAACTGACTTTATCCAAGAAAAGTTATAACCTTCGATTTTTCACTTAATGTGTTCCATGAATCTTCAAAAATATATACAGAAGGAATCTATCCATTTAGGGGGCTTTTCAGATCGAGGAAGGGGCATGTTCAAGGTGAATTCAGCCTGGACTGTAATGCCCCCCTCTATGAGAATAAATGTATGTAATGTGTGTATAAGTGAACACTAATTAAGAGAAGGGAAGAGAAGCAAGAGGGAGGGAAGGAAGGCACAGAGATCATAATCTCAGAAATGGGCGCCATGCTGTCCTGTGCATCATAAACAGCATAAACAGCATAAACACTCTTCCAGCAGCCACAACGCCTGCCCTGGGAGAACCTGGGAGACTGGAATGGACAATCGGGCAGAAGCCGCTCCCGAGTAACTGGCATAGAGACCTGAACATTAGATGAAATGTTGCAGGGGTTTCTTTTTGTTTTGTTTTGTTTTGTTGGCAAGGGGAAGGAAACAGCTCATATTCAGGCAACAGTCTCATTTTCCTATCACTGATTCTGGGCTTTCCGCAAGGCCATTTCAGGCCTGTAACAGCTGTCAGTTTAGAAGCAAAATGCTACGTGGCTGACTAGAAACACTACAGGTCCTCTAGGACATGGCACTATACCTCTGTGGGGCAGGCTTAAGAGGAATGAGAGAAGTTTCTAGAACTGTACAAACAGTACAGTCCTATACTAACAACCTAATTTAGGAGGAAAGTCTCCAAGGCCTTCCTTAAGTAACAACCTCCAGGCCTGCACTGTCCAATGTGGAAGCCCCAAGCCACACATGGCCAGAGCACTAGAAAAGTGACCCGTCCACATTGAGATGTGCTGGGAGGGCATAACAACATACCAGATTTCAAATGCATGACATGCCCTCAGTAATAGCTTTCTTTATACTGGTTATATATTAAATTGATAATATTTGGGGTATACTAGACTAAATAAAATATAGTACTAAAGTTCACCCACTTATTTTTGTTTTTACTTTTTTTAATATGGCTACTAGAAAATTTTTAATTATATGCGTGGTTCACATTATATTTCTACTGGCCAGTAATGTTCCCGTGTCTCCTCCCTGCCAATTTTTGGTCATAATCTTGAGCAGCTCTCACTCACAAGGCCTGGATGCCCCCAAGGGCCATCTCTGTGTGACTTGACAGCACCAAGCCCATTCCTGCCTCAAAGCTTCCCAAGTGTTCCCTCAGCCTGGAATGCTTTTCTCCTGTTGGCCTCCCTTCACATCCTCTGGAGTCCTGGTGTCACTTCCCCAGGGAAGCCTTCCTTGATACCCCCCATCTCGGGATAGATGAAGTCCTCAGTGAAACAGTCCCAGAGCATCTTGTACTTCCCTCCGTCACGTCTGTCACCCCTGGACTAGCGTCTTCTACTGACCTACTTAATGTCTGCTCGGTTTCTTCTCTAAATCCTAAATTCCAGGACAGCGCCTTGCTCATTCCACCTCTCTAGCAACTTGCCCAGAGCTGAAGGTAAAAATTTACCACGTGAATGCTGATAAGTAAACTCCATATCCACTCCCTGCTCCAGGCAGGTCCACAATCCTGAGAAAATGAGCAAGAGTGCAGATTTCCTCTCATACAAAACCCTGCTCCAACACTGAGACATCCTTACATCTAAAACAGCAAAAAACAAGATGGAGGGAAGAATGCCCTGACCACCTACTATGGACTAAAATGCAGAAGGTCACAATATACCTCTAGAAGAGGAGAAGGGGGAACAGCCATGGCTGGCATTTGTGTTTCAAGGGGTAGAATCACTCTTTGCTCAATATATGCTCCCAGGAGGGAGGGTGACGGGCTTCCAAAACTGAGAGGCTTACAGAACACTCCAGAGGCAGCAGTAAACCCCAGGCTACGCCGAGGCAGCCACGTACAGGGGAAAAGATTCCTGACAGAAAGCTTTTCTTCTTCCTTCAAGTGAGGTTTCACAAGGCAACCTCTCTGCTGGTGACACAGAGAGCGGGTCTGTTTTAACATTCATCGCAGGGGCCTGTGTGTTTACTTTTGAGACTTCTGGCTAAAAGGACCTTTTCTTTCAAACAGCTCTCCACTGACACCAAAGCCACGAACTGGGCCCGGCTGTAGCTTTGAGAAGCTGGGGACGTGGGGTTGGGGGAGGGGTGTGCTTCTGGCTTCTTTGGGAATTCCTTGAGGTTCTGGCTTGGCCATATCTGCCTGAGGTGCAGATGATGGAAAGCAACACACAGAGAGCTTTTCAGAGACTATTAAAGACGGTTTTAAATCCCAATGGCTGGCATCTGGTGCCAATCAAGAAAACAGTAGTCACTGATGTAACTGCAACCAGACTAGGGCAAAATGAAACAAAGGCTTGCATTTGGAGGCAGGGGACGGATTCAGCCTGATGCCTCCCCAGAGCAGGCACTCGGGACTACCCCGCCCCCACCTCTGCCTCAGAGGTGAGTCACGATACTGGCCACAAAAACCGAAGTCACAACAAAAAATGTTCATTCTCACTAATCTAATTGAGGACATATAAAATACAGGACATATATTTTAGACATATGTGTTAGCGTCTTGTGTTCTAGGCACAAGAGTGAAGGGATGCCCGAGAGTGAACAAAAATCAAACAATGCCTGCCCCATGAAGCTTACATTTCAGTTGTAGAGGGCAAGGAGTGATGTACACTAAATATATTGTATTATATGGGGATAGTGCTAGAAAGAAAATAAAGCAGAGAAAGGAGCAGGGAATATTGGGTAGGGAGGAATTGCAATTAAGACCATTTGGCCAAGGCCAAATGATTCCATTTGTACAAAATGTGCAGAAAAGGCAAATCTACGGACACAGAAGGTAGATTTGTGTTTGCCAGAAGTGGGGGGTGGAAACAGAAATTAATGGTAAGTGGGCATAAGAGATCTTACTGGGGTGCTGGAAAAGTTCATGGGAATGATGCACAACTTGGTAAAATTTTTAAAAATCACTGAATTGGGGCACCTGGGTGGTTCAATCAGTTAAGTATCTGCCTTTTGCTCCCGTCATGATTCCAGGGTCCTGGGATCGAGCCCTGTGTCAGGTTCCCTGCTCAGTGGGGAGTCTGCTTCTCCCTCTCCCTCTGCCCCTTCCCATCCACATGCTCTCTCTCATTCTCTCTCATAAATTTTAAAAATAAAATAAGTGATTTAAAAATCACTGAATTATACACTTCTGAAATAGAAAGAATGGTCAAAGAAAGCCTCCCTGGGGTGGTATCTGAGTAGATGGGAAGGGGATGAGGGAGCAAAGCCATGAGGACACATGAGGAAGAATATTTCAGGAAGAAGGTAAGGCCAGTGCCAAGGCCCTGAGGCCAAGAAGACCAGTGGGTTAGAAGAACAGTAAGGAGGCTTTGGGACCAGAGTGGGGCCTGTAGAGGGGGATAATGGTTGAGATAACAGAGGAGTGACAGGAAGATCAGAGAGGGACTTTTAGGCCAATAGGGGAGGACTTTAATTTTTATTCTTAGTGCAATGGGCAATCACAACACTGTGGGAATGTTGTGATGTGGCTCACAGTTAGTTTGGGTTATTCTAGCTGCTGGGTTCAAAAGTGCACTGTAGGGAGACAAACGCCATTGCAGGGAGACTGCTGAAAAGAGGCATCAGGACATGGGTGATGGCAGCAGTCATGGTGGGAAATGGTCAGCTCCTCAAACATATCTCAAGGGTAACACAGGGGGGCCATGCTGACTGGACGTGGGTCATAACAGAAAGAGTGGCATCAAGGAAGACACCAAGGTTCTAAGCCTGAGCAAGACTGAATCACCACTGCCTGAGATGGAGGAAGCTATGGGAAAGCAGGTCGCTTGACTTTTAACACGTTCCTTTGAAGATGTCAGACATCCAGAAACACGCAGTCTTTGGTTTCCACGGCTGTGGCCCAGGCTGCAAGTCACATGTGTCCAGACCAAATTGAAAGCCATGAGGCTAGTTGAGATCGTGAAAGACGGGGGTGAGAATGAACAAGTGGATGCGGGACTAAGCCAACCTGGGGTATCCCAATGTTTCCAGCCTGGCGAGGAGTAAACCAACAAAAAAGGAGTGGCCAGAAAGACAGAAAACCAGTCGGGTGTGGTGTCCAGAAAACCAAGTGAAAACAAAGTCCAGAGGAGGGATCACTCATCGTATCCCATCAGGGAAGCCAGTGAGCCGAGGATGCCATCTGACCACTAGATTTCACAACAGGGAGGTGACTGAGGCCTGTGACTCAGGGCAGGCAGGACAGAACCCTCCCTGGAAGTGTCCCAAGAAGAGGAGAGAGGACTAATGAGATGCAAATTAACATAACAAAGAGTAATTGCTTTTCACTTAACAGAGGTGAACAGGTTGACAACCCCCAGCACCACAGACACAGAGAACAGGTAGAGAAGGGTGAATCCGTGAGTGGTGAGCATGTGAATGGCCTGGAGCTTTGCAGCAGACCCAGGCCACAGGTATCAAAAACCTTGAAACTTGGGGCGCCTGGGTGGCTCAGTGGGTTAAAGCCTCTGCTTTCGGCTCGGGTCGTGATCCTGGGGTCCTGGGATCGAGCCCCACATTGGGCTCTCTGCTCAGCAGGGAGCCTGCTTCCCTTCCTCTCTCTCTGCCTGCCTGCCTATCTGCCTACTTGTGATCTCTGTCTGTCAAATAAATAAATAAAATCTTTAAAAAAAGAAACAAAAAACAAAAAACAAAAAAACCCACAAAAAGCCTTGAAACTTGCATGCCTTTGACCCAGCAGCTGCATGCCTAGGAATTTACTACCTTAAGAAAAAAAATGCAGCACAGCTCTCTTTATAAGAATTGACCAAAAAGTTTTTCTTATAACAGTAAAAGAGTAGAAATGGCCAGCAATAGGAGATTGGCTAAATTATGGCACATTCATTCCCAAAAAAGGCTACTGCAGCCATTGAAAATGGTCTAGTTTCACTGAGGTTAAAAAAAAAGAAAACAAAACTAGGTAAAAAAAAGTTACAAAGGAATCTGCATAGTGAGTTCCCATTTTGGAAAAAAAAAGTTACACATACATACATATATGATTTACATACCACCCCAAAAAGCTTAGTGGATATGTAACAAAGGATTTATGGGGTTAGCTCTGAATGTTAAAATTTTAGGTGATTTTAACCCTCTCCCTCATTGGAAGGCAGTAGATACAGACAGGATGTGGGACTAAAAGGCCTGGATTAAATCCCTGTTCTGTCACCACCTACTGTGTGGCCTTGGAAAAGTTATAATAACATCTACCTATTTAGGTAACATCCCCTCATCTACGGATATGGCAATACAATCTATCTCA